>JARHVA010007754.1:115000-175000 GCA_037957365.1 Torreya grandis | reverse complement strand
AAGATAGTTATAATCATTGAGTAGATAGAGCTGGCTTAATTAGGATAGAAAAACAAGACAACAACATGCCCCATTATGGGCATAAAAAATAAATTGGTGACAACACAATGATCTATCCAAAAGTGGTTATAATCATTCATAAATGTAGGTGGGATGGTGTGCCATGATTTTTCCATAAGAGGTTATAATCATTGGACCTAGATTATGGAAAACATGATTGATTTGGATGGTGATGATGATAATATGATACATAGGATAAAGATGAATTGGGACAACCTACTAGTAGGGAGATGCTCATCTAAAATAAATAAAGGTTGAAATTATTGCATTGTTAATTAATTTATTTTGTATATGATTGGGATTGAATTAGGATGTCATTACCAAAGAGATGTTGATGCCACCATTGCTAAATAGACATCCTATAGCTGAGATTTATTGTAGCATGTATCAATAGGCATCATGAGGACTTACCCAAAATATGCATAAGGACTCACTCCTGAAGTCCAATACTCAAAAGGAAACAATGCACCAATGATACAGACCATGATGATAATGTAAACACATGAATATGGGTAGATTCAAGTGTATGTGTAGGCAAGGAATCACCTAATGAATGCACATAGATTGAATCAAGGCAACCGTATAGAAAGTAAACAAATAGGCACAAAAACAAAACAATAAAGAAACAAATTAATTTAATCCATATGAATATTGGCCCCAAAAAATAGGAGACAACTTTAAAAACTAACATAATGGGGAGAATAAAAGAAAAGGAAGGGGGTGGCCAAGCTATTTCCATATGCATTCAAAAAGTAGACATTGTCTGCATAGTTCCATAGACATAATATCCAACAAAAGCTTTAGGACAAATGTAGTTCTCTCAAGAAATGGGAAGAAGACAATAATTGATGAAAATAAATAGGATGGATGTTATAGAAGAATAGGAATGGTCTTGTAAAATGGCAAGTGCATAGAAAAAAGGCCAAACATAATGGGGAAACTAAGTGATAAGTGATTTTCTTAACTTAGTAAGGCTCCCAAACTCTATAAGATAAATAAGTGGTCATTATTATAGACTATGGATTAGGATCATAAAGGTAAATTCATACCAATTTGGTTTGAATTTACCTTTATGCTTCATCCTAGCTATGGTATTCTTTTGGTTTTATCTAAGAACAAGATCACCAAGTTCAAATGTTCTATACCTAATGTACTAATTGTAATGGCATTTTAGTCAGTTCTAATATGCCTAAGGATTATTGATCTTAAATGTGCAATTTCCATCAAGTAGGTCTAGCTCTTGCAGGCAAGCTACTTGATAGTCATGATCATCTAGGACATGCTTGAAAGATATGCATAGTGAAGGTAGCTCAACCTCAATAGGAAGTATGCATTTAGTATCATAAATAAGTGAGTATGAATTGGCTATAATATGGGTATGATGATTGGTATAGTATTCTCAAAGGGCACATAATATCTGAAGGTGCCAGTCACTACTAGCATATTGATAATCTTTTTGAGAATGTTAACAATTATTTTGTTGGACGCCTCAACTTGACCATTATTTTGAGGGTAATATGTTGTAGAGAAATATTACGTGATATTGTATTCAACACATAGCTTGTCAACATCCTTATTCTTGAATGATCCTCTATTATCATATATAATGTTAGAGGAGATGTTGTAATGGTAAATGAGAATGTTGAAAATAAACTTGGAAATCTGCTTTCTTGTCATGCAAGTGAGGGGTATAGCTTCAACCCACTTAGTAAAATATTTGATGGTGGTTAAAATATATTTATGGTCATCATATAAAGTGGGTTTGTTCTTCCTAATAAGGTCATAGCCCCATGTAGCAAATAGGCATGGTGTCACCATTGGTTTTAGAGTCTTGGTTGAAACATGAATCAAATTAGCATGCCTTTGACATTTTTTGCACTTATTTACATATGAAACTGCATCTACATCCATTATGGGCTAATAATAACCATTACATAAGATTTTTTGTGATAAGACTACCCTAAAGGAGTGGGACCTACATACTTCTTCATGTATTTCCCATAATGCTACTGTAGATTTTGCCAAAGTTAAACAATGAAGAAAAGTTCCATCAAAACTACGGTGGTAGAGGTTTGATCCAAGTAGAGTATAATGAGTGGAGTGATGGATAAAGGATTTAGTTTATTTTTGAGATATGCTAGATGGTAAAACTTGGTCATGAAGGTAGTTGTAAGGGTCTAAGTACCAAATTGAATTAGGATCAACAATATCAGAAATCATCATGAAAATGGAAGGTTCATGAGCTAGTGCAAATAAATTATCGATGAAGAATTGATACTCTCTAGTTTTGTCTATTTTTCAAATGAAAGATCCAATAGTCTCCATAACATCTATATTTATATTACTTTCCCTTGGTATATGCTCAAACTGAATGTTGGTAATTGGTTGTTTTAGAGTGTCAAGCATAGATATATAAGGAACCAGCTTGTTATCTTTAGTCTGTAAATTATCTATGGCCTGATTGATGATTAACAATGAATCACCATAAACCTTGAGATGAGATATGTTCCATTTTATTGCCTTTCATCTTCCTAAAAAAAGTGCTTCATACTCATCCATATTGTTTGCACAAAGAAAATTGATTTTAAAAGACCTAGGAATTAGATCTCCTTATGGTTTAATAAATAAGAGGCCTGTCCCCAATCCATATGTAGTAAATGAACCATAAAAATACATCTTCCAATGGTGATCTTCAAGAAGTATGTCAATGATGGTCATTATAGATTCATTAGGAAATTAGAATGTGAGTGGCTCTTTATTTGCAAGGGGTGTTTTAGTAAGTTGATTTGGAAGGATCTGTCCTTTAATTGCCTTCTAATTGACATACACTATGTCAAACTCACTAATAATCATGATCTAATTGGCCATTATTCCTTGTGATTCTATTTTACAGAGTAGATAATTTAGTGGATCTACTTTTGAAATAAGCATGGTCTTATTGTTCAACATGTAGTGTCATAATTTCTAAGCTACAAAGACCATGGATAGATAGACTTTTTCAATAAACATATAGTTGTGTTCATATGTGACCAATGTATGGCTTAAATAGTATACATGTTATTTTCCATTTTTATCATGTTGAGCTAAAATTTCTCCCAAGGCACTATGTATAGCTGATAGGTACAACAAAAATAGTGGATTTGCTAGGTAATCTTTGAGTTATTGAAAATCTATTTAGCAGTGATTATCCTAGTGGAATGTAATTACCTTCTTTATAAGATGTGTAAATGGATGACAATTGACTACTAACTAAGATATGAAGTTGTTGTGCATGTAATATACTAAGAGGGGGGTGAATCAGTACATTATGTATCTTTTACTTAATATGATTTCTTTTATTTAACCACTTAATCTCACATTCAAGATATGTAGTAAAATTGAAATAATAATATACACCATGAGAGAGAGAGAGAGAGAGAGAGTATATTTTTATGTGGAAACCCAAAGTGGGAAAACCCATAGAGAACAATCTCAAGTATATGAATGAGCACCAACTCAAATTACAAGTTTACAATCACCAACTTGCAGGAGTGCCATTCACTTTGCCGATCACCAACACAATAACTATTTATGAGCACCAAACCATAGGAGCACCGACCCCTTGTAAAGATTTGTGAACACCAACAAATAGGGGCACCAACCCCTCTTGTGTATAAAACACAACTATCTCTCAATGTTGCTTACTCAAAAAATGATAAAACTCTAAAATATCTCTAGATTTTCTCTCTTCGAAAATAAATACAAACCATGCACTCTCTTACATATTATGAATGACTTTTCAAGCCTTTATTTATAGCTTTACAAATGACTTTTGGCATTCAACAATTGTGACCCTTCAATTCTCATGGAAAATGGCACCAAACTTGTATGATTCTTTGTATCCTTACATTTGAAAAGTCATATGGTGACCCTTCATAAGCAAATGCGTCCTTTCCTCTTTAGTCTTTATATTGGTGAATTTACATATTTGTCAAAGTGTCACTTCATGGAAACATATGTCATATACTCTTTTGTCTTCACACAGCGGCTCTTGGAATTTATCAAGATGACACTTCATGGGCCCTTACACTTTTGTCTTTACCCCATGACTCTTTGACTTCTCCATAGGCCCTCTTTTGACTTATATGCAACCAAAAATATATTAATTAATATTAAATAAATATTAACTCACATTAGCCAAGATATGAATAATAAAAACACCATTAAATGTAATAGGGCCTTTATCACCAATAATGGTAGACCTTTGACATAAATGACAATATTTATAATAGTCTCCCCATTTGTCATTAATGGTAACCTCAAATTAAAATTGTCGCATCTTAAAACATGCAGATACTACCATCTAAAAAACATATAGTAATTTCCCCTTATTGTATTAATATGTACCTATTCCTTGTACCTATTTCTTATTGTTCTCCCCCTTTGACATCAATGGCAAAGGGCCTACCTGGAGCTTAGACTTACCTCCCCCTCAACTGATGTTGACCCTCAATGGCAGGACATAAAACAAATTACTCCCAATTTCTCTCGTAGATACTCAAATTTGTCTTTTGGGAGTGCCTTTGTGAAAATATCCACAATCTAGTTTATAGTACTGATATATTCCATTGTAGCCTATTGATTTACAACCTCCTCTCTCAAGAAGTGCTATTTAATGAGAATATGTTTTTTTCTTGAATGCATCACAAGATTCTTTGAAATATTAATAGCACTTATGTTGTCACAATAAATAGAAATAGGTTCATCATATTTTACCTTGATATCTTCCAAAATTTTCTTCATCCAAAGCACTTGAGTATAACATAATACTACTACAATATATTTTACTTCAGCTCTAGAAAGTGATATTGGATTCTATTTTTTGCTTAGCCATGATACTAAGCTATCACCAAGGAAGAAAGATCCTCCACTTGTACTCTTTCCGTCATCCAAGCAACCTACCTAATCTAAATTTGTATAAGAAACCAAAGTGAAATCTATGCTTATGGTATACCACAATCCATAATCCAATGTCCCCTTGATATATCTGAATATTCTTTTCAAAAATTGAACATGACTATCTTTTGGATCTGACTGATATCTTGAAACCATACCTACTACATAGATGATGTCTAGCCTTAGTGCTATCAAATATAAAATAATACCAATCATAGATACATACAAATATTGTTCTACAACAAGTGAATCTTTATCCTTACTCACCTTATTTCCTATACTCATTGGTATGCTAACTGGTACGTAATCCTCAAAACTAAATTTCTTCAATATTTCCTTACATATTTAATTTGAGATATAAAAATTCCTTTATCTGACTGAAATATTTGCAATCCTAAGAAAAATGACAATTCTACAAGCATAGACATCTCAAATTTTTTTTGCATAGTATCAGAAAATTCTTTTGTCATCTTTTCAATGTTTCTTCCAAAAATGATGTCATCAACATATACCACAATAATCAATTGACGTTCACATTTTTTTTAATGTAGAGATTATTATCAACAAATCCTCTCTTAAAACCTTGATCCTGCATGTACTTATCAAGTCTTGCATAGAAATATTTGGGAGCTTGTTTCAATCCATACAATGTTTTCTTCAATCTGCATACATGGCTACTAATATTTGAGAGAAAAAATCACTCAGTCTACTCAATGTAGACCTCTTCTTTTAGATTCCAATTTAGGAAGCTAGATTTGACATCCATTTGAAATACTTTGAAATTTTTAAACACTGCATATGTGAGAAACATTATAATAACCTCTAGCCTTGCTAATGATGCAAAAGTTTCTTCTAAATCTATTCACTCAACATGAGCATATATTTTACATAATAATCTATTTTTATTCCTAATCACTTTTATAGTTTTATTCAACTTATTTCTGTAAACCCATTTTGTTCCTATCACATTGTGATCTTTTGGTTTAGGCACTAATTCTCAAGTATCATTCTTTTCTATCTGATTTAATTCTTCATATATTGCCTTAACACAATGCTTATCATGTCTAGATTCTAAAAAAGTTATAGGCTAAATTTTGGATAACAAATAAAAATTAACTTGCTCAAATTCACTTACAATCATTTTTCTAGTGAGAATTTCTTGATTTGTGTCTTTGATGATGACACTTTCATTATGATTTATCTGAACATATTTGGATGGAGTTTTGGTGTCCTTTTTCTCCTTTCTCTCATCTTCCTTTGATTCTTCAAAATCTTCCTCTTCAATGATTTCAAAAATGTCTATGGGATCACTGATTCTTTGTGTTTCATCTTCTTCTATTCTGACACTTACACTTTCAAAAAAATTCTTAGTTCTTCTGTTATAACATTTATAAGCATTAATTTTACAAGAATAACTAATAAATATATCTTTATCTGCTCTAGGTTCAAACTTACCAAGTTTTTCATTGGTTCTCTTTATGAAGCATCTATTTCAGAAAAATTTGAAATAATCAATGGTTGTTGGTTTGTCTTTCCATAGTTCATAAGGAATCTTGTCACTATTGACTCTCAATAATGTTCTATTTTTAATATTAACTATTGTAGCAATTTTCTCTCTCTAATATTTACCCAGTATCTTAGGTTTATTTAGCATTGTCTTTAAAATCTCCTAAAGTGTTCTATTTTTTCATTCAACTACTCCATTTTACTATGGAGTTTTCGTTGTTGAATAATGTCTCTTTATTTTATGGTCTTCACAAAACTCAATAAAATGATCTAACATGAATTCTCCTCCTCAATATGATCTTAGACACTTAATCTTTAAATTGGTTTTATTCTCAACTAATGCTTTGAATGCTTTAAAATGTCTGAAAGCTTCTAATTTTTTGTTTAAAAACATTACCCAAGTCATACGTGAAAAATCATTAGTAAGCAACATGAAATTTTGTTCACCTTAAGTGCTTTGAATTTTCATAAGTCCACACAGATCAGTGTGAACAACCTCTAACATCTGATTGATCGAGTACTCTTTTGTTTTGAACCACTTTCTGGCCTGCTCTCTAGGCTTAAAAGGTTCACAAAGTGTGTTGGATGGCTTTGTAATCTTTGAAAGATTTTTGATGGCTTGTTTCTTACTGATGTTGACAAGATTGTCAAAATTTATGTGTCCCATTCTCCTGTGCCATAACTAAATTTCTTCAATCTGACTCAGACAACATCTTTGACATTTGATGTCTGATAACATATGCAAATTATTGCTTGTTCTTTGAGCATCTGTAATCAATAGATCTAAATATTTTCTCCTAATTTTCCAACCTTTTACATAGAACTTTAATGTGTGTCGTTGATCACACATTTAACTTACACTAAAAATATTATGCTTAAGACCTTCCACATACAAAACATTTTTAGTTTTAGCTCTACCATTATCCAAACATAGTGTACCTTTCTTAGTAATTGTAGAAGTAGTATTATCTCTAAATTTCACTATGTCACCATTGATCTTCTTCAATGTTACGAACATGATTTTATCACCTATCATGTGCCTCAAACATCCACTATCAATGAACCATGGCTTTTATTTATTTCTCACATGAAAAGATATCTATACCAACATAAATATTTTAGGTTGGTTTTTCTACCATGAACATGTCTAAACATTCTTCTTTATGAATGGAGCCTTGAAACACTAGTCCTTCCTAACTGAATCAAACATGCTTCTATAGTATATAGCTATGTGTATAAAGTTGTTTTATTTGTAACATATTATGGCCTCATCATTAAATCCTGATAGAGGAACAAAAGAGTTGTGACTTTTACTTGACTCTACATGACTTTCCTTCTCCTTATTTCTAAAATTGTTAGCCCTTTTTTGAAATTCTATTTTGTTATGGCCTTATCCATTACAATAAAAATAGAAACCATAAAAATAAGATCTATTTGTGTATCTCTAACCTGATTGCTTTTTGTATCTATATTCCTTCAAGCCTTATTTTTTTGAGATGTCCTTTATATTCTTAACTTCTTTCCTTTCTATTTCCTCTTTTGTAAGAGCTTCAACATAGCTCTTTCCTTTTTCCTTGTGTTTGAAAGTAGTAGCCTCCCCTTTTTATTCTTCAAATCCAAATCATGTCTTATCTGATATTGATCTTTGATTTTTTAATATCTTATTCAACATATTAGTGTTATTCTAAAATTTTAAATCATTGGTTGATCTATCATTGATTTTTTTTATTTGTTTTCTCAAGAACTACTTTTAAAGAAGAAATTTTAATAACGTATCTTTCACATTATTTACTTACTATTTGCAACTGCGTCATTAGGTCTTCTTCAATATTCTTGGCTTCTTCAAAGTGTGCTTATAGATCCTAATTTATTTCCTTTGACTCTTTTTCAATTTTCTTGATCTGGAGCTTTAATCTTTGGTTATTCTTTTCTAGAGCTTTTAACTCTTCTAAGGCACAAACAATTTCTCCTTCTAGATTTACTTCAGCTTTATCCTGTTCTTTTTGATCAATTATAAATTTTATTTTGGAGACATTTTCATGTATGGCCATGAATATAATCTCTTCTTATTTTGAATCAATGACTCCACTATTTTTGGCTGAGCTAGAATCTTTAGAATACAAACTCTTCTTCTTGAATCCCTTCTTTAATTTTCCTTTGAAATTATTCTTGTATGTAGACTTTTCTTCTTCATTTTCACCATTTCCCTTGTCTAGGAACTTAGCTAAAAAATTTCTAATCTTTCCATAATTAGAACATTTAAAAAGTAATTTTTCTTTATATTTACCTATGCCCTTTTTCAGCGTGCAAATGAATAGAGCTCCATTGTCAACTTCATCATCACTAGAACTATCACTTGATTCTTAAATCTTAGCCTTCTCTTTATTTGATATCTTGAAAGTAGCTTCTCTCCTTGAGGGTTTCTCTTGTTCAGTTTGTATCTCATATGCCATAAGAATACCATGTAGTTAATCCATATTTAGCTTGGCTAAATTCTTCATCTCTTCAATTGCCTAAAATTTTACATCATATCTCAATGGTAGAGATCTTAGAATTTTATAAACCACAATTGATTATTTTAAATTTTATCTAAAACCTTTAATCTAATTAACTATTTCATCAACCCACAAAAGATAACTTGTTATATTTTCTTCCTCTTTTGTCTTCAAACTCTCAAACTATCTTTTGAAAGTCCAAAGCTTAACTTGCTGAACCTTTCCATCACCTTTGTAAATATTCTCATGTTTTACCCAATTTTCATACACAGATTTACATTGCATAAATTTAACAAATTTTGATTCACATAAAACACATAAAATACCATTTAAATTTTTAGCATTATTTTCACTTGCCTTTTTTTTTGTCAAATTAGTTACAAGTGTTTGTGGCTCTTCAAAATCCTCCACCATTGCTTACCAAATGTTAAATCTAAGGGCCTCAAATAATTATTCATCCTTATGCTCGGAAAAACATAATTTGTCCTATCAAATAAAGGTGCCTTATTTCTATAAAAACCTTCATGTGATCTAGCCATCATGCTTTGCTGATCTACCTTCAAGAGGAACCTACTCGGATACCAATCGTTAAGAATGAAATATACTAAGAGGGGAGGGGAATCAATATATTATGTATCTTTTACTTAATATGATTTCTTTTCTTTAACCACTTAATCACACATTCAAGATATGTAGTAAAACTAAAATAATAATATGCACCACACGAGAGAGAGAGAGAGAGAGAGAGAGAGAGAGAGAGAGAGAGAGAGAGAGAGAGAGAGAGAGAGAGAGAGAGAGAGAGAGAGAGAGAGAGAGAGAGAGAGAGAGAGAGTATATTTACATGGAAACCCAAAGTGATAAAACTACAAAGAACAATCTCAAGTATATAAATGAGTACCAACTCAAATTATAAGTATACAACCACCAATTTTCAGGAGCACTAACCCCTTTGCCAAGCACTAAAACAATAACTATGTGTGACCACTAACCTACATAAGCACCAACCCCTTTTAAATATTTGTGCGAACCAAACCCTCTTGCATGTAAAACATAACTATCTCTCAATGTTGCTTACTCAACAAATGATACTACTCTACAATATCTCCTACTTTTCTTTCTTTGAAATTAAATACAAACCATGCACCCTCTTTCATATTACAAATACCTTCTCAAGCCTTTATTTATAGCTTTCCAAATGACATTTAGCATTCACCTTTTGTGACCCTTCAATCCTTATGGAAAATAGTACTAAACATGCATGACTCTTTGTATCCTTGCATTTGAAAAGTCATATGGTGACCCTTCATAAGCTAATGTGTCCTTTCCTCTTTTATCTTTATCTTGGTCACTTTTCATATTATTTAAAGTATCTCTTCATTGAAAATTGTGTCATACCCTCTTTTGTCTTCACATGGTGACTCTTAGACTTCCTTAAGATGACTCTTCATGAAAAAATGTGTCCCATTCCTCTTTTGACATTAGCCCATGACTCTTTGACTTCTCCATGAGCCCTCTTATGACTTATATGCAACCAAAAAAAATTTATTAATATTAAATAAATATCAACACATATTATCCAAGATATGAATATTAAAAACACCATTAAATGTAATGGAGCCTTTATCACCAATAATGCTAGACCTTTGACATCAATGCTAATATTTCAAATAAAAGCACCAAATTGAGTGGCGATGGCATCTTTGTTATATCTTGGACTTTGGTTGGATCAACTTCAATGCCTATTCGAGACATAATGAAGCTAATTAATTTTCCTAATGTTACTCTAAACATATATTTTTTTGGATTTAGTCAGACATTACACTCTCATAGTCTTTCAAATATTTTATTTAGTAGTACTAGATGGTTGGCCCTAGTTTTTATTTTGTTGAGTCTGTCATCTACGTAGTCTTCAATAATATCATCCATCATATCATGAAATATGATAGTCATGGCTCTATGATACATAACTCTGGCGTTTTTAAGCCCAAATGGCATTAATTTATAACAAAATGTGCCCTATGGAGTGGTGAATGTTGCTTTGTGTTGTTCTTCTAGTGCTATTATGATTTGGTTGTATCCTAAAAATCCATATAACCATTCATGGAGTTGATCATATCAATATTAGGCAATAAAAATTCATCCTTAAGGCAAGATTTATTTATGTCTTAAAAATTAGTAAATATTTTGATTCCTTTAGGATTTTTACTAATAAGTATAACATTAGATATATATTATGAGTAGTTTATAGATCAAATACATCCTTATTTTAAGAGTTTTTTCAACTCTTTCTTTAATAATTAATAAATGCAAAGATGCATCTTGCATAACTTTTGTTTAACTAGTTTGGCATCAATATTTACCATAAGGTGATGTAAAACTAAGGCAGGGTACAAACCTATCATGTTACAATAAGTCCATGCAAAGATACATACAAATTCTCTCAATAGAGTTGTAAAGACTTCACATTCTTCCTTAGTGAGGGATGCACCTAATTTTATCCATTTTGGGTTTAATGGAGTCATGATATTTACCTCTATTATAAATTCAACTAGAAAGATCAATCCATCTTATAGAATGGTAGGCAAGGACTTGAACTATTGAACTATATCAGGGTCCTCTATTACGACTTGCTCTTCAACTTCTCCTAGGCATGATGAATCTGAGCCCCCTAATGGGAAATCTGGCCATGTGACAAAAGTAGTCATTTTTTTTTTTGAATAATTTGATCAAATATTTTTTGTTGTTCAAAACTAAACTTACATCCATAGGAAATTTCATCATTGGTGGTTTCCTAGTCTAAATTCAAAGAAAAAAGAACACCCCCATCTAATGGTGCTTGAAATAGGTGTTCACCACTAGACTAGCCTTTATCTTTATTTTTTCCTTGGTTAGAAAGTGCCTCAAAGATGTTTTCACTTTGGTACCTCAATGTTTTATTTATTTGTTTTTGGCTAAGGGTGTTCACATGCCCTCCATAATAGGATTCAAGATCAAATGTGATTGAATACCTTGATTTATGATCTCCCAATGCAATTTTGTCTCTAAAGCTTAGAAAATCATATAATGCCTCATCATTCTAAAACTCATCCATCGGTAAATTGGATTCTTGTTGGTGTCAATTTATCAGTTGGGGATAGTATAATGGTAATGGGTTATTATAAATGATTGGGATAAGTGTACATATGGAATTAATATCAAATAGGTTAGTCTCGACTAGGTCATCAAAGATGAGGCTATGATCATACTCTATTTTATTATCAGCATAATCATCACTATTAATCAGTGATGGAACTCAAATAAGATATATGACGTCACCTCCAGGTATTTTAAATCCAAGTCCATAGGGTCTTTTGTACTTAGTCATGGAAATTATCTTGATGGTTCCTTGTTGATTCGATATGAGGCATGTTCCTTCATAGCTTTGATTCTCCATGATCCTATTGAGAATAGGATATTTTTTACTCTTATAATAATCAGTCAACTTGTCATTTTATAACCGTGATTCATCTCCCTCGAGAGGGTCTAGTTCATGGCCAGAGGCTAGTATGAACATGACTGGCCCTAGATTATGAAGTTTATCTTTACCTTTTCATTGCCAATGCATGTGTGAGATAATTTTAGGTTGTCCAAAGGTCTTTGGATTTTGAGAAATATTGGTAATATTAAATTTATCATGGGTCACATACTCCCCTGGGCCATTATATAAAATAGTAAAATGATTGGAAGCTTCAGGAGGTAGCATGTGGGAAAAGGAATCTAGGGTATTAAGATCAATTCAATTGTCCTCTAGAGAATCAATAAGTATGGCCCTATGTTTATCATGCTTAGAACTTGGATTCATGTCGTATTAGTAATTGTAGCTTTAAAACTAAGTGTTGAGATGTTTACAATGTTCATATGGGTGTAAATCTCTTGAAATATTCACTTCTATACCTGAGTGGGAGAACTTGAAACATTGATGTAGTATTGATGAGATTGCATGAACCTCATGTAACTAAGGCCTACCTAGAAGCATACTATATGATAACTCAAGATCAGTTACATGATAAACTATATTGTGGGTTGAAGGCCCAATGATAACTAGTAAGATAATGGTGCCTTGTGATTCTCTATCTTGATTATCATAGGCTTTGATAGTTATCATTTCTATTTGGAGATTTACCATTGTGTACCCAAGAAGCTTGATGAGCTTTAGGGACACTTTGTTGAGGCAAGATCAATTGTATATAAGGACATGTTTCACTTTATTTCACTTTGTATTAACTTCTACGTACAATGGATTATTATATAACAGGCCAAAGGAAGACATATTACTGTGATTGAATGTGACTTATTGGGATGGAGATAAGTGTCCAACTAATGTTTGAAATTTTCAAGGGGATATGTTACTAGCAATAATGGATTGTGTTAAAAACTCAATAAAAATATTCTTATGGATTGTCAATGTTCACAATAATCTAAAATAGAGATTTGGTATGGTGTCTTTTACAATTATTTCATTATTGCAAACTTCCTTTTTGAGTTAGTGGTAAATAGATTATTTTGAGGTTGAATGACTAGTTGGATAATGGGCAAGGTAGCAAATGCTTATAGGTCTAAAATGGTAATCTTTAAGCTTAGATTTATGATTACACAATTAGGATTAAATATAGGACCACGATTGATAACAAATGATGGCAATGGTGTGGGACTAGATATGACAAGTCTCGGTTATCGATGCACTTGTATGTGGTCACAGGGTAAGGATGAGGTATTGGTATAAGGTCCAGAAGAAAAAATCCTGGTTTGTTGGTTCACTTATGTGTGGTCTTAGGTTAAAGAAGGATTATCCATGTAATTTGGCTAAGTGGCATTGTTTAACAATTGTCTAGATTGATTGGTGTTCGGTCTAGGATTAATGGAGATGTTAATAATGCTACCCCCTATAATATGACCTACAACCATGTTGTAGTCATGTGCAACTGCATGGTGATTTTTTTAGTTGTTATCATTTTTACTTTGGTTTTGTCTATTATTCTAATGTTTTTGGTTTTGTTTTTGTTTCTATTGGTTCTACTATTGATTCTACTAGTTTGGCCTTTGATTTTGATACTTTTGATATTTTTATTGCACTGACTAGTGTTGTTGTTGGTTTTTATGTTGGGGAAAAGGGTTTTTGATAAATCCCAAGAGTTTGATTGGAGGTAGAAGCACCATCATCCAATGTTATCTCCCCATTATCCAACATATTTTAAATTAAATGTTTAATTTTCACACATCTTCATAAATTATGCCCATTGACCTGATGATACTCACATAATTCATTTTCATGGTACCAATCAAGATAAGCAATACCTTGCAGATAATGCTTTGGTATAGGCCAACTAATCAAATTAGTGGTGGCTAATTTATCGAATACAGACACAAAAGGCTCTCCAAGGTTACTAAAAATATAACACATGGGCATACTTCTTCTTGGAGGTGGGTATTGTAATGGCAAGGGTTGTGGCATTTATTGTGCAGGTGTTGGTTGTTGTGATTAAGACATTGGTTAGAGAGGTTGTTGGGTAATATTAAGTTGAAAAGGTGGTGTAGATGATTTTTGCACCATTTGGATATGTTTTGACTTGGTTACTCTATTTCCCACAATATTCCTATTGCAGTTGAATTACTTTTGTCTATCTTGATTATTGGCCTATGTGAGTTGTGATGCTTGCGCTTGGATTGGATGTTGGTTTTGGAAACTTCCCTGATTGGTACCTTGATTTTGATTAGTTGAATTAATCTTCATGACTCATTTATTAATCAAAGCTCACTTGATCAAAAAACCTTTGTCAATAATTTTTTAAAGGTATGTACACATTGTAGTTCCAGATGATAGGCTATCTCACTATGCATGTTTTTAGTGAATATAGAAACTAATTATTTATCTAGTAAATTAAGATTGAATCAAATTTCAAGTGCTCTCTATTGCTATAGGTATCTCAAAAAACACTCATCAATTTTTGGTTTACCTTGTGTCAAATCAACCAATTAAATCTCATGCTCGAGATTATTAAAAAGGTACTGCACAAACTGATCTAAAATTTCATAAAAATCAATTACTAAATTTTTAGGAAACTTTAAGAACAACTCCAAGGCTTTTCTAGCTAATCTCCATTGAAATAACATCAAAAGATATATATCGTTATATGCCACTAGCTGGCATGCGATAAAAAACATAGTTAAATGAGCTTTGGGTTCACCTTTCCCCTTATATTTAACAAACTTTGGGGGCTCATATTCTAGAGGAAATGGAATCTGTAAGCACTCCATATTGAAAAGATAGAAACACACATCATTGAATTTAAACTTTTTAATCTATTTCCCTAATTGGATGGTGGTGATTGCATCTTTCAATTGTTACAATTTTTGGGATATGAAACTAGAGGGAATATTGGTTTGAGGGGGAACATTGGCCTGGGTAGATGGTTGAGTTGTCACAAGTGGAGATCTTTGACCAAGGTATAATGGGGGTATTTATTAAAAATTGGATTGGTTGGGAAACAAATCAAGAATACACATACATGGATTACAATGTACTTATTGAAATTACAATTTTAGTTTTGTGATATTTTAGTTTGGGTTGGTGATGAAGGTTTATTTTGGAGGATTCTACGGTTGGGATGGAGGAATATAATGATACTGTGCCTGTTGTGGTTGAATAGGGACATGTTGCTGACTACTCAAACCTTGTTGTTTAGTGGGAACTTGTGAGTAAAGACCTTTTCTATGAACTTGTGGTATGCTTTGCACAAAAGGCAATTGTTCTCTAATGAGTATTTGAGAGACATTAGAACCCCCTTATTATGTGAATCCTGATTGGGAAGTGGATGCATATTAGAGATTTGGCACCTATCACTGATGAGGTGAAACATTAGTTGCTACTCGTTGAGCTGGAAATATTTTTGACCTCTATTGCATTGGTATATTCATTTAAGCCTATTGTTGTGGATTACTACTTGTCACCTATTGAGGAGGAATAGGATTTGCCACATTCTTTTGTTGAGGCATGGTATTGGTTACCGATTTACTCCCTGATCCTATGGGTTGTGCACTTGAAGAAGCAGTTGATTGAGGTTGGGGTGTAGAAGTTCCCATTCCTAAGTCTGCAGAGCCACTCATGGTATTAACTAAAGGCATATGTTTTTGACTAGTTATTTGTGTATTATTACCATTTTAATTTGGATTGGATGGTGTTTTTGCGTTATCCACTTTTTTTTGCTCATTATTATGTGTAGAATTAGAATACACTTCTTCAATAATTGGCATATGCAACAAATTGTCAACCGAAGTGTTTTACATTAATGGGTTTAAAATCTGATTGTCTTGACCAGTTAACTCTATCAAAACTCCTGTTGAAGGAACTAAGTCAATAATAGGTTTATTTACCATGGTCATCTAATTGAAATTGTGTGCTAGATTCAAATAGGTTCGATATGCTACGTACATTTGGTTAAAGTGGTCTTCCATGAGGTTCTTTCCTTTGTTAGGCATATTAGGGGCCTGATATGTCATTTAGACTAGAGCTAAAGGATTCCTAGAAGAGGCTTATTGACTGTACAATATGTTATGAGGCATTCTTACTAGACTTGGTAAATTCTCAAGGGGGAAGTTTATCAAAAACTTGGCCCCTACCTCTACGACTCTAACCAAAATCTCATCCTTGTTGTCCAATAAATGATGATCAAACAAATAAAGATCATATGTGGAAGGCGATTTAATAGAGTACAATTGTTGAGAAACTGGTTCATCAGCTGTAGGTATCGTAGTTATGTATTGTGCAGTTTGTTCTAGGCAAACACTCTGTTGCAGGCGTAAAGCAGAAGTTCTAAACATCCAATTCCTTTCCTGGAAGCCACATCGGATTGCATGCCCAACTGGGATGATGCAGATGAGGACTAAAAGCACACAAAATCACAAAATACACAAAAATTCAGTTCACAATCCCAACGAAAAGTATAATGTTATGGCAGGTTTGCACATTAAACAATCTAGCAATTGCATGGCCCAGTCAAGTCATTTGTCAAGTTAGCGAATCATAATATTTGTTGCACTATAACAGAAGTTATGGATCGATCCGAATTCATTAGCATATTGATTTTTCTTTAAAGAATTATTAAAACCATAAGTGTAGCTGGCAATATATTAGTTTGGTTCTTTGGTATAGTTTTCAAGTCCCGCCACATAACCTATAAAACTCTCTCCTATATCTGTAACACATGATGCAATAGCATGACTTTCCAACCTGTTCATTTAGGTCATAATATTCGATGCAACATAGCGAAATTCCAGAGCAATTAAGTAGAAGCACAAAACCACTGCATAAGTCTATAGTGAGATGCAAACTTCCTACAAATTTGATTTAATTGTAGAGTACAGGACCCAGTTATTTAACAGAACCTACCGAAATTTGCCTTCAACATACAAAAGTGAAGAAATCTGCATCGGCTAGAGCAATATTGCCCTGATTTTGAAGGTTTGTTTAGCGTAGTTATGCTCTTCGTTTATGTGTTCTCAATTTACACGCTAAAACTTATGATTACTTAAAATAGTTTATTATATGAATTAATGTGTAAAGGAAAATAGATCAAAAGCATGTATGAGGGTTGGGTGAATTGTGCCGATTTATTTGTCCTCTTACAATCAAAAAGTATGTATCAGAATAATGGAACCATTGAGAACCTTAAATCATAAAATATGGTTTTCATATTTGACAATAATATGCTCAATATTATATGACTAATTGATAGTATTTGTGTATAAATGAATCACCACTTTTATATATTTATTAGTGATTTCAAATTTAAATTCGATGATATTAATACATATTGTTTTCTTGCAATAAAACTAATTCATCCTATAACATTACACAATACCAACAACACCTATCACTTAGATGTATCACCTAAGTACTCACCCAAAACATGGAGAGAAACCTGATACCAACAAATAATCTCAACTCAAACAGGACATGCAGAAAATCATTATTGTCTATAACCTAGGCTCTCCCGCCGATTGTTCATGAACCCATTTAAATATTTATAAACTCGCTTATAACACTTGGTCAGCTGACGGCGCACTCCCTAAGGATTTAGGAAGACAAGAAACGAAAAAAAAATCTTACAAGTTAAGATTGGTGCCATGCACGAGTGCCATCGTAAAATCCTCCTTAAACTCCGTAGATTCCTTATGCACAATACTCAACATGTTTCTACCGAACATCATGTGGGCTATAAAAATCAGACTAGTATAAAACACCGTATGCACAATATTCACGCTCATCCCTTCATCTCAAAAATCATTTTAGTCGTTTTAAATTAAGGATTCTCTGCCAACAACGATATATATTAATTTTTCGTTTTTTGTAATTTTTTTTTTAATAATATATAAAGATATTTTTAATTAGAAAGATTCTAAACATTGTAAATTGTAAAGGCCTTTTGCTTGAAAAGGTTCCGTAGGTTGTAAACGTATTTGAATTGAGAAAATTTTAAAATGTTTCAAAACAAAAATTTATAATATCTACACATTTCATTAGATTATGTAGATCAGTTTCGCTATATTAGGCTAAAGTTTTCTATACGAAACAATGATAATCTTCTCATATAAATTATGATTCTTAATTTAATTTAATTAAACTATATAAATTAAATTAAATTATTTAATAATTTATATTATGTGAATAGATATAATTTATAATGATAGTTAATGATAATAATGGATTGTAATAGTTTGAAATATGAATAATTATCACTTGTTTTGATGGTGCAACGAATGCATAAAGGGATGTTTTTTTGGTTTCAAGTGTCAATATATTAGTAATATGGATGAATGTAAACAACAAGACAAACTCCGGGACCTTAATATCTTGTCCCCATATTAACAATAGTGCATCATTGATTTCAGCCACATATCAGACGTAGAATCATTTTGAAATCAAATTGTTTCTCGTGATATCTTCGTGCACCCTTAGCAATAAAAAATGATAAATCAAAGATGTCACTACCCTGCAAGTTATAGACCTCTTTACAATAGGTAATGTAGGTAATCTAAATCCAATCACTACCCTGAATCCGGGTTTTGTGTACAATATGGGATCCCTAGCATATGGTATCATCTAAAATACCATATCATAACTACTCATCGTCACCAACTAGTGCATGTTGAAATCCTTCACAACTTGCATGTTCTTTATTACCTTGCCCTTTACTCTAGGGGTCTGAGTTTGGTGTTTTCATATGTTTTTAATTTCAATTTAATTTATCTAGATGTTAATAAATTTTTAACATGGACAAACATAAGCTACAAGATAGACTTTAGTACCTCAATATTTTTTTCGTACATAAACAACATCTTAATATGTATTTGAGCCACTCATCAAATGTGGAGCCCTCCCAAAATCAAATCAATGTTCATGGCATGTCCTTGTCGACCCTTAACAATAGAAAATGACCAATCAAATATGTTTCCACCTTACAAGCTACATATCCGTTTGGAATGTATACAGATCATGTAAATCCAATAGCTACCCTAAATCTGGGTCTTGTGTATGATATGGCCTCTATGGTGTTTAATATCACATGAAATACCCCGTCATTGACCCCCACAATCACCACCCAACTCACCATGAAATCTTTCACCACTTTCATGCTATGTGTTGCCTAGCCCTTTCTCTGCCACTTCACCATTTATTGATTCTTCGAGAAACAAAATGTCTCCTCCCTTTATAACTCATTATCATGTCGTATGAAGTAACAAAAAATATCATTATCTACCATCACCTATATCAAAAATATATGATTGTTATTGCTTACCATTGTGTACACAAAAGGTGAGATGGGGTAAGTGCTCATGGGTTTTAAGAGAGGTATGACTATGGGCCAACTGGGGTATGATACCATCTCCAATACATTGTCATTTCCCATCAACATCACCACTCAATTTTCCTTACAATATTTCACCACTTGTATGTTTTGTATGGCTTTGCCCTTTCTTCTAAGGGTTTGAGTTTGGTGTTACCGCATGCTGTTAAGCCTAATTTAATTACTCCATTTGTTAATATATTTGTAGCATGGATAAACATAAGTTACAACATAGACTCTAGTACCTCAATGTCTTATTTGCACATAAACAACATTGTAATGCATATTCGAGCCACTCAGGGGAGTGGACCCCTATCACAATCGGATCGATACTCATGATGTCCTCATCCATCCTTAACAATTGAAAAAAACCAATTAAATATGTTGCCATGACACAATGGATGTAATTTTTTGTTTTTGCAAATCAGGGTTTTTTAAAGCGAAGAAATATAGTAAAATATTTTTACTATATAATTTGATTTTATACAACACTAAATCTCATTAGTGAGACATAATATTTTAAGATTGCGTAGGTAAAAAATAATGTCATATTTGGACAAGCTGAATTTAATCTTTTCCATTATAAGGCCATATTTCACCCAAAGCCTAAAACATTATAAAAATATGTACTTCTTTGTTGGGTGGTGTGTTGGATCATTCATATGATAAAAAAATTTATTTTTTCACCTATTGATGTTTTCAATCTCCCTATTAATATTCATATGCCAATTATTTGTAGCAATACATTTAAATCATTACCATTATGTAGGAAATTTTGATGTCAATCAAAATAAATGGTAGATGTATCTTCATCAATACTCTCAAAGGGAAGACCATCACCACGTCATTAATCCTTTGGATTCTAAGGGTCATCTACATGCAATAAAGCTTTTCTATTCTCTCCACATCAATTTCTAATGACTGCGACTTATTATTTTAAACTTACGTAAAACTTACATAGGTAGAAAATAATGTTCCATCTAGACAAGCTGAATTTAATGTTTACCATTGTGAGGGCTTATTTATCCCAAAACATAAAACATTGGACCTTAAATTACCTATTCATAGTCTTGTCCATATGAATTACAACATGATTCACTACAAACAAACTACTCTCAAATCACATAGATTATTCCATATGTCCTCCATGAGGCTAATTAATGGAATATTACTAGACCTAGGACTTAGAAACCATTTTGCAATCTCCCATGTTCTTAGGCATAGTTTGCCTATCATTATCATTTACATCTTAAATTAATTCATGTGTAATGATACTTGACTTTTCCTTTAACTGAAAAAAAAATCATAAAATAGAACCTTTTCTATGTGCATGAATCTTAGTCGTAACAAAAAATTCAAGACTGTACATGCCCTTCACCCATGGTAGAGGGGTCCACAGCTTACACAAATTTGGGATACTTGATTTTTCATTTTACTGTTGTCAATGGATGATGAAGACATCATGAGAGATGATTACTATTATTTTTTGCTTCTTAAATAATTAAACCTCTAGATATGATTTTATGCCTCTACCTTGTATCTTTTAATACACATTTTGAAGTTCATACTCATATGTTAAACAAAAGTATATTTGGTAACATATCCTTCTTTGTTCATGTCCCAATTATGTCCTCTACATATACTATTATGTTTTCCATTTACATTGCCTCCTCTAATACGATCATGATTGAACCCACCTTGTCCTCTAGATTGGTCATTTTGAACTCATAACTTAGGTAAACATTCAAGAACTTATTTATTATAGATTATAAGAAAATAATCAATATTCCCACTTTCCACAATTGATATCAAACTTAAGAAGATTGTAAAAAATTCTTTGAGGATTACATGACAGAATGTAAACTGATAGGGGTGACTCATGAAAAACCCATGACCATTTGCCCGATTTAGAGGGGAAGGGAAAGTCCATATAGAACATCGAAGTGATGAAACATTTCAAGATGAACACAACATCATTTTTCATTGTCATCTTCACAAAAAAAAATTAGATTTTTGTTTCTTAATGCTTTGTGAACAAAATGTGAGATGAGATCAATGGTCACAAGTTCTGAATATGATACATTTACCCAAATACATTATTTCTCTTTAAAAATACCCACTTTACCATTACAATATCATATTATTATATATTATATACTAGTATATATTATTAATACTATATTGTATTATATAATATTTTTATGTATATTATTTATATCATTTATAATTATATATTATCATTTATATTATAATTAATAGTAATAATATATTATTATAATATATGATATATAATTATAATTATAAGCATTTTTACTTGGTCTGTAGCAAATGTTGCCACTAAATGTAACTTTGCCACAATTATCCCTTCTTTTTCTTATGTAGGGATTTGGTCAAACTGGTGTTGTGGACATGGAATAATGATTAGCAATTGTATGAACAATTTTACTTGTTTTTTTTTGGAGATAACTACTTATTATGCTAGGATGATTCAATGAAGCCAAGATGAGAGAGAGATGATGATGAAAATTGAGAGATGATGATTTCACAATATAACTTGCTAGTCTTACATAGCCATGTTTATATTTATATTGTTAATGCAAAGTTAGAGTAGTATTAATAGTTATTGTGAGCATTAAACCCTACATCACAATGTATTTCTCTCTACATATACCTATACTAGTTCAAATAAAAGTATTTTTTGTCATGTATATGAATGGAGATGATGCAGTAAAACCCTACGATGAAAAATGAAAATTATAATGGCCTAGAAAGTGCCCAATAGAGGGATGTGAAAGAACCAATGGAGGAGAAACAAAAAGGTCAGTTAACATTACTTGTGTGCTAGTTATGGCTACAAGATATTCAAAATCTAAACATTTATATAGCAAGATATAGACCTCTTTGTAATGTGTACAAGCCATATAAATCCAACTAGTACCCTACATTTATGTCTAATGTATGATGTGAGCTTTGTGGTGTTAGATATCACATGAAATACCCTGTCATTGTTTTTCACCATTACCACGTAGTTCATCCTACAATATTTTACCACTTGCATATTTTATATTGCCCAACCCTTCAACACCATCTCACCATTACTTAAGCTTTTCGAGAAACAAAATGTCTCCTTCCCACACAACTCATTGTCACATTGTATGAAAGAACATAATTTCATTTTGTGCAATTAACCACATATCAAATGTAAATCCAAAACAAAATCAAATTAACTGTATAAATGTAGTATTTTATTTTGTATAATAAAATATTATAAATTGATGAAATGTAAATCGATATAACCACTAATCCTATATATATATATATATATAAACATTATATACCTAATAATAATAAATCTTCTTAAATATCTAGGATTGGACAATTAAGAACATTTTCCAAAGTACTTACCTTACAAGTACTGTGTAATAACCTCTGTTGCTTCTTTCACTCTCTCTATTTATGGCTAGCTTTTTGTGTTACCTAGCTATTTTTTAAAAGAAGAATGTACAATTATTTTGTTTCAAAGTGAGTGCAATGGGGAATGTTGTTCATTTTTTTCATTTCTAGTGACTTTTTCGATGCTAATGTTGTCAACGGCAGAGAGTATTTAATGGAACAATGAGAATTTCCTTTCCAAGGTGTCTGCTTGTAGAGAATTTGCACTTGCATTGTGGGATGGAGTATTTGAGTTATTCGGTATTTTCGGCGAAATATACTATCGATTGATTTTTGAAAAGATTTTTGACTTGTTTTCTGATCTTGAAATGAGGGTTTGAAGGATTCGAGGTTTACGACAGTCAACTTGGGAGGTGTCAAGTGTCAACACTACCAGCAGGGATATGATTGCCATCTTAAGATCCGTGGATGAATTTCGACGATGTTTTTAATTTACAATGATGTTTTCGTAGTAAAGACACTTTTGGCTTAAAAATGTATAAATTTAAATTGGATGTTTAATTTATTATTATAAGATAGTTTTAACTTAAATTTAATATAGAAAAAAATATATAAATAAAAAATTTAAAAAATTATATTTTAAATATAAATTTAGACAAAAAGAATTTCGTGATTATTTTTTTAGGCTAATAATATATTATAGATAAATTGAAGTTATATGTATATTTTATGAATTTAATTTAATTTATATATTTTATATGAAATTTTGAAAAAACTAAAAATTATTCAACTTTAATTATGTGAGATATCAATAAAAATATTTATTTTTTTATCCACTTTAATAGTTTGATATGTCAATAAAAAATTTATTTTATTATCGTATAATAATTTGAACTTTAATAATGTGAGATGTCAATAAAAACATCTATTTTACTATTGATTTTAATAGTGTGATATGTCAATAAAAATATCTATTTTATTATCGTATAACAATTTTGACTTTAAATTTGATACCCATTTAATTATTATACGTTAACTTTTTTCCTTAAAGATAATTTTAAAATATTAATATTGAAAATATAAAATGGATTTTTGAACTATATTTTCTTTTTTTTAAAATGATTTCAATCTTAAACTAACGTGACAACATAGAGACCATCGATTATGAGCCAATTTGTAAAGAAATAAATGAAATCATTAATATCGGATATAACAAATTATTTAAATTGTTTAACATGAAGGAACAATTCTCTCAATGACGTACCAATTAATCATACTAAACTATAACAAGCCCTTCAAATTAAAAAATAATGCCCATTGAATTGTTGAAAGTAATTGCTTATTAGTACCTGCCAGGCCAGGTACTACTGTTTTCCCCTCAAGCAATTAATTTTCTTGGGAATCCGTGTTTATCCAAAGGAATTAATTTTCTTAAGAATCCGTCTTTATCCAAATCAAAGGAATTAATTTTTTTAAAAATCCGTGTTTATCCAATGCAAAAGAATTATTTTTCTTGAGAATCTGTGTTTATCCAATGCAATTTCTTTGGCAATTAAAATTTAAGGCAATTTTATAATATCTGTATAAAATCTATCATTTTAATATTGTTTTCTTCGTTATTTATAAATGGGGATTAATCTGTATATTGTCCCTCAGAATCAAATCTCTTATTTTTTATGAATTGAAGTTTGACAATATTTGTAATCTGAAATTTGTGCATTTTATAAATAGTTGTGACTGCATACAACAAATAAAGATACAGTGTTTTCTTTGGCTCCAATGAAAATTAGCTTTTGGCCAAAAAAAATTAACAGTTTCTTAATGTTTATGTCAAGCCTTTGAATAATTTTTGTTTTCGGTTGCTATTAAATAATAAATAAATTTTATGGCTTGGATCTAATGAAAAGATTTTGCTTGATTTAAATTTTTACCATACTTATTGTTACAGTGTTTGGCTGCATATGGCTGCTAATTTCTGTATAACCCTATTTATGTTCGAGTCAGTAATTACGGCTTTAAAACATGCACAATAATTCTTATTTAGATTATATCATCCGCTATTAGATTAAAAAATAAAAAATCTCTAAAATAAATAAATCAGAACAATGATTTGCCAAATATTTAAAGAATCAATTAAAAAAATTAATGATAATATCTGACATTATTTAAGATCTTACAATCATTAAAATAGCCATCAAATTTTGTTGTATCACTGTAATTGAATTTAAAATCTGTCAAATTGAGTACCTATCTTGTAGCAAAAGATAAAGATGCTAAAAAAAAATTGCAGCGAACAGAAATATCACATATAGATGGGAAACTTTTAGAGTAGTTATCTCCATATTTCGATTATTTTTCCTACAACTGCATATGGTACCTACTTTACAATTGTCTTACGAAATATGATGTGTTTATTAATAAGTAAATGTTGACAGATATGGCATGTGAAAGATGGAAAATATAAATTATAGCAAGAGCAATGTTTCGCAAATAAATAATTGTTATCAAAATATTTGGCAAGAGGCAGGATCAGCGATCAAATTTGCTACCTACAAATAACCACCTACAGTAGTCTGGCGGCTTTGGATGCATGTGACATTTTATCATGACATGTCCTTCACCAATGTGAGTGACAAAGTTAAATCTTGAATCCAAACTGCTCAGCTGCAGCGATAAGAAAAACCTGTCAAAATAAAACCAAATTAAAACAAACTGCAAAACAAATTTCTAAATGACTTACGTTTTATTGCACCCACCGCAAAAAAAATCTGAATCTATTGTAAGAAACCCTGTAATTTCCCAGAAAACGAGGGCTTCAAATACCACGTCATGTTATTTTTAGATGTCGGAAAAACCGAGGTTTGAGCCAACATAATGACACACAAGATAGCCTTCACGACCCACACGGCAATCCTGCTCCTATCTATGCGTGTCAGTGGTGATTTATCTTTCCATAAGGCTTTGATTTATATTTGTACATGTTCAATATAATAGGATATGTCAGCGAAATGAAATATTCCACTTAATGTGATATTTCTGTTAAGTTTTTAACTATTTGTAGTTAAAATAAATCTAATATATTAGATGGTGTAAATAGACAAAATTTATGCTAATGTTACTAAAAATTTATTTTATGTCAAATAATATAAATAAATAAAATTTATGTTAGAGATTTTTTAGATTTATATAATATTAAGTTATCTAAATTAACATGATTTTTGAAAACATATTTATTTTTATTATTAAAAAATATAAATTAGATTTCAATGAGATATGTTAAATTTAATTTATATAAAAGTAATGTTAACTAGATTTAAATAAAAAATACAAAAGAAGGTTTAAGTAAGAAAGAATAGTATTTTCTTTCTTTTTAAACACTATTTATTTCAAACAATTCTTATATATAATTAGTAACATTTAGTAGGGTAATAATTTAAATTATTTCATGATAATTTGTTTTTGTATGATAGGTGATCGATAACATAAATTCATTTTTATTTTTATCTTATTTACTTATAATCAATTATAATTTTTGTGTATGTATGCATGTGTGTGTGTGTGTGTGTGAGAGAGAGAGAGAGAGAGAGAGAGAGATGTGTTTTTAAAATAACACTTTCTAAATTATATAATTATTATTTGATATATAATACAATTATAATTACATAATAATATGTAATAAAAAATTAATTATAATGATATATTAATGTATTATATATTAAATATTAAAGTATATTAATACATAATTATTATCACTATAATAAATATAGATTACATATATTATAATTACAATATATATTAATATAATTATTATATAAATAATGTTATAATATATATTAATATTATCCATAATATAATATTGTAATATTTAATAATTTTATCGATAAATATTTCTACAATGGCATTCAAGTGAAGGTTCTACATGATTAAATAAAACAACAAAAGAATTTAAAAAATAAAAAATATATAAATAAAAATATATTCAAACCAAAAAATCAAAGACAAAAAGTAAATTGAGAGAAATAAAAATTAAAAAGAGTAAAAAAAGAGAGTAAATTTAGGTGCCCAAACAAAATACAAACTCACATTTGATATTTCCCAGATTACATATTTTCGTATAGTTTTTCTTATACAATTTCTCTCCTTTTTTTTCTGTGTGAAATTAAATTTCTCTTAACTTGTTAAAAATTATTATCATATCATAATAAATAAATAGATAATATTCACATAATCATAATTAATTTTATAAAATGAAAATAATCATAAAAATAATTAATTTATAGGTAATGTATATGGATTTTACCACAATCATATTTATAAATAACCATAACAATAAAATTTTAAAAATAATTAATTTTTAAGTTTTATATATATATATATATATATATATATATATATATATATATATATATATATATATATATATATATATATATATTACCACATTATATTTATAAATAATCATATCATAACAATGAATTATAAAAATAAATTATCATAAAAAATATTACCACGTTATAATAACCAAATAGATAATATACAGATAATCATAGTTATTTTATTTATCATAAAAAAAATATCAACACTTATAATAAATAAATGATCAACAACTTCAAGAAGTAACAATTTCAACATTTCAATACTACAAGTAATAGAATAAAAAGTATGATACATAAAGTTTCCTATCACACTAGGGACATTATCACGATTCAAAATCCCATACTAAGTACTGGTACTAATTCAACCAATCACATGAATTGCTATGAAATCAAGTCTACCCTAATCTAACATGAATTGCTATGAACATGATCATAGGTATTTTGGCAAAGTTTTAGTCTTAAGAATGCTGAAGCAACATACCAACATTCCATGAGCTATATTTTCTATGACCTTATCTATACAATCGTCAAAAACTATGTGGATGACCTTATTAGGAAGTCCAAACATTACAAAGACCACTTAACTATTCTCAAGATTATCTTTAAGTGACTTATCCATTATCATAGATATATCAACAAATATGAAGATTATTTGTGACCTCAACGTCACGTACCCAAAGGATGACTTTCCTCTACCTAGCATAGACCAACTTCTTGATCTTACGACAAGCCATGAGATGTTATCACTCATGGTTGGATTCTCAGGTTATAATCAAATTTTGATTGTCCATAAAGATCAACACAAGATTGACTTTATCACCCCATGGGGGACTTTCAACTATAGAGTCATGCCCTTTAGTCTTAAGTTTGTTGGTGCAACATACCAACATTCCATGACTTATATTTTCTATGACCTTATCCATACAATCGTCAAAAACTATGTTGATGACCTTATTAGGAAGTCCAAACTTTACAAAGACCACTCAACTGTTCTCAAGATGATCTTTGAGTGACTTATCCATTATCATAAATATATCATAAAAGAATGAGTATAAAACCAATGATACCAAATGAATGGCTCAAGGTCCATATATAAAGTGTCTATAACCACTTTTTATTAACATGTATTCTAATATAGGTCAAATAAATTTTCAATTTTAGTGACCTAAGAGAGTAGATAATTACCATTAAAATTGTGTAGGTCCAATTCTGGTAACATAAACTTAGGGCTAGAATTGGTTTTGGTATTATTTGGAGTAGGAGAACCAAACTAAAGTGGTGGAGGATTATTTTAGAGTGGTTGAGTTGACAAGTTGGCATATTACCCAGATATTAATTGTAATTGATCCTTCGTGTTATCCAAGTCCCCTCTTAAAATTTTGTTATTCCCTTGAACTATAACAAAATCATATTTTTAACCATGCCCTATAGCTCTAACTTAAGTTACTAAAATACCTCTAAAATAGATGGATCATAAGTTTCATATTCCATGCCATATTTGTGAGGATTTTTTAGAGTTTCTTGTCCTTTCCCACATCTGCAAGTATTTGGACTAACCATGCACAAACCCTAGGAGCATTTCTACCATAAAAAATGTATTAGTAAAATACACCATTATGATCATCTCATTGAGATGAATCCAACTACTATGATTATGCATAAGGGTGAACAATTTTGACCCAAAAAAGTGTACTAGTAGAACATACCATTATGATCATCTCATAGAGATGAATCTAATGACTTTTAGTTTTCAAAGGTAGAAAAATTTATTGACTTATTTTTTCTTTTTTTATTAAACCTCATATGACATTAAGCTCAATTGAGACCCAAAAGCCTCATGAGAAACATGGTTTTGGCCTTATTCTACCCAATCAGAAGAAAGCCAAACAACCTTCCCCTACCATTATTGAAGAAGAGACCCCTTCCTCACCAACACCCGCTTCACCTGAGGGTGAGAAGGAGGACATCATCCCACCTAAATTTTTTGTCATCAACATGATTACCCTTGGTCCCCTGACTTATCAAAAATAAGTGGCACTTGTATCCATCCCTTTAATCCATCCTGAACTAGTAGGAGAAGACTCTCCTACCATTCACACTATCTACTGCCAGGATGATGATTTTATTCTCACTTACCTTGGTGCACCTGATTCCTCCATCCAAAAATCCTTACCTCTGAAGAGCTCAACCATGTTTAATTAATCCACCACATATATTGACATAGGCACTTTGAACAACCCCCATGTTGTCAAACTAGGCCAAACTCTCACCCTTGAGGAACTATAGGACTTCTCTACCTTCCTCTAAGACCATAGTATTGGATTCACCTAGTCATATGTTGACATGCTTGATATTGACCCAGCCATTTCTACCCATAACATTGTGACTAATCATAACACCAAGCTTATCAGATAGAAACTCCATTGAATGCATCCTTGCATAGCTCTCCTTGTCAAATAAGAGCTCCAACACCTCCTTTTTGTTAACTTCATTCAACCCATTGATTATCCTTATTGGGTTTCAAACATCAAGCATGTCACCAAAGCCACAGGGGGACTACATATCTATGTCGAATTTTGTGACCTCAACCTCACCTACCCGAAGGATGACTTTCCTCTACCTAGCATTGACCTACTTCTTGATCTTACGATAGGCCACGAGATGTTGTCACTCATGGCCAGATTCTCAGGTTATAATCAAATTTTGATTGCCCATAAAGATCAGCACAAGATTGAGTTTATCACCCCATGGGGGACTTTCTATTATAGAGTCATGCCCTTTAGACTTAAGAATGCTGGTACAACATACCAATGTTCCATGACCTATATTTTCTATGACCTTATCCATACAATCCTCAAAAATTATTTGAGTGACCTTATTAGGAGGTCCAAACTTTAAAAAGACCACTTAACAATTCTCAAGATTATCTTTGAGTGAACTTGATGGTGAATTTAATAGAATTTGCCTCAAATTCACCATGTTTGTCTTTCTCCTCATGTCTATTATCCCAAAGTAAAACTAGATTTCCTATTTTGAAATGTTATTGGAGTGACCTTTTTTTTCAAATATTTTTTTTTAGCCTTTTTTTGAAATTTATTTAAATTTCATGAGATTGTATTCTAATTTGATGAAGCTCAATAATTTGGTTCACTCCTATTTTCATAGTGGTTAATTTCATCATCTCGATCTAACTATTTCATGAAATTATAGGTTGGAAATTTTAGATTCATAGGTAAAATAAATTGAGCTCCATAAATAAGCTCAAATTGGATTTTACCTATATCTCTCTTAGGTGTGATCCTATCAACTCATATTATTTTAATTGGTCCTCAGCATCACCACTCCACTCATCTTAAGAAATGTTACCACTTTCATGTTCTATGTGGGTTTTCCCTTCCCCACTCTTCTATCATTTCTCATGCTTATCATGGAATAAAACATCTCCTCCATACATAGTGTATTATCATCCCATATGAATAATAATACAACCTAATTTTCCCATCATCACCTCCAGCTTTAACCTTTTATATACAAATACTGAGATAAAATTAATGTCATATTGATTTATGTTCACTTGCTTTACAAAAACCTACTTTTCAAAAATAAAATATTGCATCAACTACTAATATATACTAATTTTAACTCTTTAAACCCCTGGAGATTCAAACCTAAACCCATTAGGAGTGACAATCATCTCAAAAAATAAAGATAGTCTATAAAAATTCACTCTTGAGATTATAACTTATTGGCCAAAAATCATATCTCTATGTTGTGATGCTAAGTATGCCATAATAAATGTTGATGGAAATTATGAGGCCCCAACCAGGTGTGGATGCCAAAATAAAAACATAAAGTCATTAATAAATTAAATAATCAATTGCATTCAAAAATTTAATGAGTATTATTTTTTAATGTGAAGGGCTTCTTATAGTTTAGTATGAATAATTGGTACATTATTGAGAGACTATTCATTCATGTTAAACAATGTAAAGTATAAATTATCTTGAGGATGTAAGAAACACCAAAAAAAATGTTTATTTATGGTAAGTGATAAATTATCACATTTATATTGATAACGACAAACCTAATGACATCATGATTTTTTATTAAGTGTTTCAAGTCTATGATATGGACACACCATATTAATTGATAATTAATCCTACCAACTCTAATTGGCATGTGGGATTGATATCAATTATATAATATTTTATAAATTGGTAACTCTTTCCATCAAAACATTCAAATTATAACATAAATGATGTCCCCTTATGCACCCATCTGGCTTGCACTTTGTAAAAGCTTTTGTACCCACTTCCATAATGAAAGAAACAAGATAGAATTCAAAACCTCAATTTATTGACCCCATATCAATGAAATTACATTATTAATTTGATTCACACATTAGACATGGAATCTATTCATAATCAAATATAAAAATCCTCAATAACAAATCCCACCAACTTATAAGCTACAACACACTTTTGTAATTTGTCTAGATCATGTAACTCTAATAGTTGCCTTTAAGTTAGGGAATGTTTATGATATGTGACCTCTAGTGTAAAATATAATTTGAAATTCATTTTAATTTCCTCTAATAAACACCCCCAAAATATTTTTTAAATCTTACATTAATTATAAGTTATGTATAGTATTGGCTTTTATGAACATAAGTTACAATATAGACTTTGAAACCTGAATGGATTGTTCCCCATAAACAACATTACAGTGCTAATTTGAGTTTTACATAATACATGAGACCTTATTGAAATCAAATTTTCCTCACGTTTTCCTCATCAACCCTTTACAATAGTAAACATCCAATTCAATAATTCGTCACCCTACAAGCTATGTACCCCTTTGCAATGGGTGTAAGTCATGTAAATCTAATAATTTCCATAAATTGGGATGTGTTTTAGGATATTTTTCCCCCCTACCATCACCACTTGATTTACCTATTCACATAACATATCTTGTGGTGGAGGTTTTGATGATGGTTTGAGTAACATCTCTAGGTTTAGCAAAGGTGTTGGTGGGTTAGGGATTGGTGGGGGAGAAGGATGTAGTTTGGGTGGTGGCTTGTGTTTAAGAAAAGGTGCTACAGTGGAATCGATAGAGGTTTAGCTAGTGCAATCAAGATTCATAAAAATTTAGATGGCCCTCATTGTAGTAGTGGACCTGGTGGTGGCATTGGCATGGGAGTTATTTTTTTATTTTTTTAGTTTTTTGGTAAGTGTTTTATTTTAATTATTAGAATATATTCCCAATTCAACCATATGATGTGGACACCTTGTAATGTGGAGACCTTATTGAAATAAAATCTTCTTCATGTTTTCCTCATCAACCCTTGATAATAGTAAGCATCCAAACAAATAATTCATCACCGTACAAGCTATGTACCCCTCTGTAATGGGCGTAAGTCATGTAAATATAATAAATGACGTAAATTTATATGTGTTTTAGGATATTGTTTCCCCCTAACATTACCACTTTATTCAATTTTTCACATAGCATAGCTTGTGGTGGAGACTTTGGTGGAGGTTTTGATGATGGTTTGGGTAAAATCTCTAGGATTAGCAATGGTGTTGGTGGGCTAGGGACTGGTGGGGGAGTAGGAGGTAGATTATGTTGTGGATTGGGTTTAAGAAAAGGTGTTATAGTGGAATCAATAGAGGTTTAGGTGATGCAATTAGGATTTATTATAATTTAGATGTCCCTCATTGTGGTAGTGGGCATGGTGGTGGCATTGGCATGGGAGCTATTTTTTTTTTTCATTTTTGAGTTTTTTGGTAAGTGTTTTATTTTAATTACTAAAGTATATTCCCCTTGCAACCGTATGATGTGGATATCTTGTAATGTGGAGACCTTATTGAAATCAAATCTTCCTCATGTTTTCCTTATCAACCCTTGACAATAGTAAACATCCAATCAAATAATTCGTTACCCTACAATCTATGTACCCCTTTGAAATGGGTGTAAGTCATGTAAATGTAATAATTTCCATAAATTTAGATGTATTTCAGGATATTGTTTCCCCCTACCATCACTACATGATTCACCTATTCACATAAGATACCTTGTGGTGGAGGTTTTGATGATGGTTTGTGTAACATCTGTAGGTTTAGCAAAGGTGTTGATGGGTTGGGGATTGGTGGGCGAGAAGGAAGTAGTTTGGGTGGTGGATTAGGTTTAAGAAAAGGTGTTACAATGGAATCTATAGAGGTCTAGGTTGTGCATTTAGGATTCATCATAATTTAGATGGCCCTCATTGTGGTAGTGGGCATGGTGGTGGCATTGGCATGGGAGCAATTATTTTTGGGTTTTGAGTTTTTTGGTAAGTGTTTTCATTTGATTATTGGAGTATATTCCCATTTTAACCATATTCCCATTTTTTGGTAAGTATTTTATTTTCATTTATGGATTATATTCCACTTTTAAATTATGGTGTGGACACCACTACTAATTAAGAAATAAAACTATCAACACTCCCTTCCACCTAGGATCAATCCCCTATTCACTACCTTTTCTTTTTGTTGGTGACTCCTCTACAAAAACATTCATAATTTATCACAAACAATGCCCCCTTATGCATCCATTTGACATACACATTTAAAAATATTTTAGTATTTACTTCAACCATAATGAAAGCAACAAGATATACTTGATAACCTTAATTTATTACCCTCATATTAATAGAAATATATTCTTGATTCAATTTTCATATCAAACATGGAGTCCTTCCACAATCAAATAGAAAATAGTCAATAAAATATGCCATCACCTTAAAAGATATACAAACCCCTTTGTAATGTGTGTAGGTCATGTAATCCAAAAAATGTCATGAAGTAATGGAATGTTTATGATATGGGCCCTATGGTGTAAGATATCACTTGAAACACCTTATCATTGATCCTCATCAAAATTGGCATGCAATTTATCAAGGTGTCAATAAATTCAAAACATAAATGAATATAAGCTACGATATAGACTTTGGATTGATGGGGTCAATGGTGATGGCTTTCATGTTACCCATAAATCTTTATTAAAAATAAGTTTATCTAGTCCTATATTAATGTGAGTGTGTCAGTGCCAGTGGTGTCAACATATATGCTCCAAAATGTGGTGCAAGTTTCGAGGATGAAGTGTAAAGTGTTAAGAAAGTTGTGGAATGTGTGTGTATATATCATATAGATGAACAAGATGAAATCCATAAGTTCAATTCATTACCCCTAAATTAGCACCATTACATTGTTTATTTGATCAACATATTGAGCATAGAGTTCTTTCATAATTAAATAGAAAATAGTGAATAGAAGATGCCACCATTACCCTAAATTTGGGCCATGTGTATGATATGGGACCTCTAGTATATGATATCACATGAAATACTCTCTCATTGCCCCTCATCATCATCACCAATATCATTTTAATTACATTCGCCAATTACAAGTTGTGTTGCCTTGGTGTAATTTCTCAAAATTATCAATATAATTATATATAATTATTGTGATATAAATATAAATATAAATAAAATATCATGTAATAATAATATTTAACTATATATAATATGTATATTTAATAATAGATAATATTAATATATAATATACTATTATATATATTAATAACATATATTATATATAATATTTTAAACTTTCAGTCTAGGAAAAATGTAATTAGATGGTCTATGAAACTAGTATTAGAGGAATTTATAGTTCTATTGCACTCTTTTTAGCAGTTTACCATTAAACATACTTACAAGGAAGGGAATGGTATAGCAAATTGGTTCACTAACAAAGGAGTGAGTAATGTGGGTCTTATGACTAGGATGGGCTATGAGGATCTCCCTAGGGAGTTGAGATTAAAGATTAAAGATGAAGGAAATCCTAATATTTATAACCCTATGCATATTGATGAAGCCTCTAATTCCTAGAGGGTTCCTTTATGGTTGTATTTTGAGTCAGAGACTAATTTTTTATTTTAATTTTTTAGGGTTGAAAGTAGAAGCTTTTATATGCTTTGAAACATATTTTAGATGGCCAAAACACAATATTCAATTATATTCATCACATTTTGATTTGGTGAAGTTCAAAAATAGGGAAATCTGGAGTGGTTGTGAGGAAATTGAGATGGGTCTACCAAATAAAACAAAAGTAAATTTACATCCTTAAGTTAGTAAAAATGAAAAAGTCTAGGTAGATCTACAAGTGGGAGGGTTTTTCTAGTTTCATGGAGAAGATTGAAGGCTTTGACAGGGATTTATCAATCTTATTTATGAAATCCTAGGAGGATATGACAATGTCAATTAATGGAGTTACACTCAAAATCACATTAAAACCCATTTCTCATATCACTGGGTTGGTGATTGAGGAAACAAAAAGTTACTATTCCCTGAGGGATTTCAAAACGGATAACGTTACAATGTCCTCCTCCTCCCTTGACAATATAAAATGTCCAAAGAAATAAATTGCTACCTTGCATACCTCATCATACAAAAAATGTGAGACAAGGATCAGTGGCAATGAATTTCAAATGAGCTACAATTATCAATTTACCTTCTTTCCTTTTACAGAACCCAACTTTACTAAAAGCAAATAATGTGTCATCCCTTTCGTAATAACTTTCAAATGACACGATTCGAGGGTTTTTTAGTGGTGAATCTTCTTTAATCTATGAATATTTATGTTTTCAAAGTCAGAATTTGGCAATTTTTATGGAGATACTGACAAGGTGGGATTGTCTAAATTTTTGGGGTCAAATTTAATTTTGAGGAAAGGTTCACCTACATTTGAATATAAATTTCCTCATATAAATGTAGTTGATCGTACCTTGAAAGCTGATCCTAATGAATTCAACATTTACACTTAGGAGGATTACAGTAGTCTACACAGTAAACTAATTTCATGTACTATGTAAACTGTGTCAATAAAATAAAAAACACTTAACCTATAAATAAACGCCAATAGCTTGCAAGTGAACACCAGTAGGTTGCAAGTATATGCCCAAATATTTAAGGTGGGTGCCCATGAGATGTCCACTGGTGGATGTCCACACCTCGTTGGTGGATGCCCACATGCTTTTAATAGACACACATGGCCCCAAAAGATACAGGTAGACACCGATAGCCTACGAGCATCCAATGGAAGGTATCTTGTGGATGACATTAGGTCCTAGGTTGTAGGTGGGTACCCACAGGTTGCTAGTAGACAGCCACTCCCTGTTGGCACACACCCGTGATCGATAGATAGATTCCCATGTTCTATCGGTGGACACCCATGATCTATCAGTGGTTACCCATGAATTATTCGTAGACATCCATAGAGGCAGATGTTTGTAATCTATCAATAGATGCTTATGGCCTCCCAACATTTGTTAGCAGATAGTGACATCTAAACATACATGTGTGATATAGATTAGTGACATCTATACATGGGGGATAATTATCCCATATGCATGGCTAGAAAACCTCTCCCAACAAAGAGGAACTATAAATAATGATATTAACATGTAATATTCACATGAATGTGTTCTGAGTAGTAGCATACATCGTTGGCATTATTCTGCACATCCCAGACATGCAACTGTATCACGTTAGCATTTGTTAGCATGATGTGGAGGTTTTTCTATGAATTGTTGACAACCCCAACACATGATGTGTGTAAATAAACACAATTTATAATGTGGATGAGCACTAGTGCCATGATATGGCAGTTGGTATCTATCAGCATGTAACTGGAGTCTATTTGCATTGTACAAATACTCATCTTCATGTTACTAGCATCCAACCACATCATCTAATGTTTACCTGAATTATACCAACATCCACCTAGACCATGTTGCATGCCAACATTTGACTGTGTTGTACAGACATCTGTCTGAATACTTTTGGCATTCATCTGCATTATTCACCATGTGGCATTGCATAATTTGCCTATGCATTGATACGCCTTCTAAACTGATTCAACATAATTATGAATTTGATTCACCTCAAGATCTTCAAGAATTTTTTTATATGGCCCACTAAAACGAAACCTACACAATTATTTGGAGATGTATACAACTTCCTTACATGTTATGTTACTGGGCCATGAAAGGTCTAGAACTTATGCTTCCTCGGATGTTATGCTCATAGGGCATGAAACATTAAGGAGAAAAAAATGATAAAGACCATTCCTTCCCACATCTTATTAGCGGATAATAATCCTACAACTTTAGAACTCTGAGATATTACATATGCTTGACACATTTCATTCAAAAGCCTTAAATACTATTCAGGTAAACCATTCAGTGCATATCCTAAAACCATAGCATTCCATTTATTATTCTTCCCTTAGTCATGGATTGAACAAGAGCTTTTTTAACAGGTCGCTTAAAATCTTAAGAGTGAGAGGGTAGCCCAAATCGATGAGTGCCAATTACAAAGATGGTCATGGCTTCATGACGAGATAGATTCAACAATAATACAATCATCAACATCCCTGTTGTGAGGTTTTCCTTCATTGTTTTATCTAATTTCCCATTTTAATGTTTATTACACTTGGTTATCTTAACACAAAAGGGGATTTGGTTGTGGACAATAATGCGATGAAATCCATGTTGCCACCTAGAGAGAGTGGAGAGGTTTTGTACAATAGCTATGAGGATTAAATGACAACCAAGTCTTTAGTGGAATGTTATATAGATAGAGATGGGGAAGGGGGGATGAGATTGAAACTTATCCCGTGAGCAGGAGGAGAATAATAGAGCCTAAAGAACCATATAAGTTGTTGCCTTTGTGTAGTTCTTGAGGTACATTGGTTTTATATGATTTGCATCCTCAACCTTGAAATGTGATACAATGTTAGTATTTTACACTAGGAACCAAGTTGTCTCATTAAATCATATCCTACTAAACAGTCCATTCCTGCATTATTTGGAACTTTGGACCAACTATTACTATATATCATTGGCTGAGAATTATACGTATTTATAGCACCCAACTCATTGATAGTAAGATGCTACAATCCTTACAACATCTCAAAATAGATGAATATTTAAAACGACTAAAATAATTTTTTAGATTAAGGGAAGAGTGTGAATATTCTGCATATAGTGTTTTATACTAGTCTAAATTTTATAGCCAACATGATCTTCTATAGAAACATGTTGCATCTCAACAATAAGGAAACTATCAAGATTAGGGAGGATTTTACAATGGCACTCTTGCAGGGCACCAATCCTATTTTGGAAGATTTTTTTCCATTTCTTATCTTCTTAATCCTTAGGAAGTGCACCATCAGCTGACCAAGTGTTATAAGTGAGTTTATAAATATTTAAATGTATTCATGAACAATCAGCGGGAAAACCTAGGTCATAAACAATAATTATTTTCTCCACGTCCCGCTCGAGTTGAGATTATTTTTTGGTATTGGGTTTCTCTCCATGCTTTGGGTGAGCACTTAGGTGATACACTTAAGTGATAGGCCAACATAGATTATTTGTTGGTATTGTGTAATGGTGTAGGATGAACTAGTTTTACTGTAAGAAAAAAATATTATATGTGTTAATATCTTCAAATTTAAATTCGAAATCACCAATAAATATATTAAGTGTGGTGATACATTTATACACAAATACCGTCAATTAGACATATAGTATCAAGCATATTATTCTCAAGTATGAAAACCATATTTTATGATTTTAATGTTCCCAATGGCTTCATTATTTTACTACATAATATTTGATTGCAATATGACTAATAAGTAAGCACAATTCAACTAACCCTCATGCATGCACTTGATCTATTTTCATTTACACTTTAATTCATATGATAAATTGTTATAGGTAATCATAAATTTTAACATTTAAATTGAAAATATAGAAACGAAGAGCATAATTATCCAAATAAACCTTGAAAATTATATTTCACTTGTAAGCATTGTACTACAAGTGAGCATTTTTGTCTAGTCACATATCATAAATAAATTGTACAATTTACACAACCTTCTTCAATCATATTCCAAATTTCTAAGTTGTAATTGTCACACATATAATAACAAATTTCTAAGATCAAATTTCTACAAAAATTCTTCCATAATATTCTTAAAAAAAAATATTCCATTTCTAAATCCATTTGGAATTTTGCAAGATGTTCAAAAGGAATTGAACTAAACGAAGTGGGCAACCTTTATTATATAGATTTTCTGGCTTGTGTGTACAAGCTCAATTGATTCGGTTTATTAAAGAAAATTTTTCAAAATTTTTGGTTAGTGTACCTGAATTTGGGCAATATTGCTCTAGCCGAAATAAAGAAAATTTCACAATTTTTTGGTTAGTGTACTTGAATTCGGGCAACGGTTAGTGTACTTGAATTCGGGCAATTTGTGTTAAATAACTGGGCCCTATACTCTACAGTTAAATCAAATTTCTTGGAAGTTTGCATCTGACTATAGACTTCTTTATTTTTATTTTAAATATTCATCAATGCTATATATTTCTTATTGGGGGGCGACCCAACAGGGAGGCAGGGCCGCTGTTCGAACCCGGGGTGGCTGATTAGGAAGCACCCAGCCTTACCATTCTAGCCCGGTCCGCGGCCTATCTATAACTATAGACTTATGCACTGGTTTTGTGCTTCTACTTAATTGCTCTGGAATTCTGCTATGTTGCATCGAGTATTATGACCTAAATGAACAGATTGGAAATTCATGTTATTGCATAGTGTGTTATACATATAAGAGCGAGTTTTATTGGTTATTTGGCTGGACTCGAAAACTCTACCAAAGAACCAAACTAATATATTGCTAACTACACTTATGGTTTTAAGAACATTTTAAATTAAAATCAATATGCTAAATAATTCTGATCGGTTCATAATTTCCGTGATAGTGCAACAAATACTGTGATTCGCTAACTTGACAAATGACTTGACTGGGCCATTCAATTACTAGATTGTTTAATGTTGAAACCTGCCATAACATTATACTTTTCGTTGGGATTGTGATTTGAATTTTTATGTATTTTGTGATTTTGTGTTCTTTTACTCCTCATCTGCATCATCCCAGTTGGGCATGCAATCAGATGTGGCTTCCAGGAAAGGAATTGAATGTTTAGAACTTCTGGTTTGCGCCTGCAACAGAGTGTTTGCCTAGATAATAGAGCTCCAGCTTCTCGGCCCCACAGTGTCTCTATTACTGAATTTGGGGCTGTGGGAGATAGAGCAACACTTAACACCCATGCTTTTGAGAATGCCACCTTTAATCTTCGATCTTTTGCCGACAAAGGTGGAGCTCAGCTCTTTGTCCCAGCAGGAAGATGGTTGACCAAAAGCTTCAATCTTACAAGTCACTTGACACTAAACTTGGACAAATATGCAGTAATTCTTAGGTCGCAGGTGATATTTTGATCTGTTTAATCTTATATGAGTATCCTGCATCTTCTGGCAAGTTTTGATAACTCTTGTATTGTTTTTTAAGTTCTGTGGCTTCTATGAAACATAAGGAATTGCTGTTCACCATGGCACCCAAGAAGAGTTTTCTTATGTCCGTCGATTGAATTTGATGATTTGATGTTTTTTTTCATGTGATTTTTCGCTGTTTATATCATGGAGTCATAGTATGGAATCTCCTTATGATGATTGTTGTTGCTTCTAGATACCTTGGTAGTCAGAAGTGTACCTCTGCCTCCCCTGCTATGTCATGTTTTTAAGTTTAGATTCTGTTTTTTATTTTTTCCTCTTCTAAGGATAATTTTCTTCGGTACTTATTACATGGTAACTAGGGTTTATTTTAATAATTTGAGAATAGTCACATTTCATTTTTCTATTCTATATTAGTGATTAATATGTTCGTAAAATTAAAATTATATAGATGTATAGAATTTATGATCTAAAACCTCTTTTAAGTCAAGGTTATGATTGGGTTTTATTTTTTTAATTTTTTTTTTTAATATATATTTTGGAATTACTTTTGGGTTTGGTTCTGTAAAAGGAATTATTCATGTTGGACTCTTGATAAATAATTTGACTTAAGTTTAGCTTGAAACTATTATAATAAAATTTTGAAAATGTTCATTGTAGTGAGTAAAGATGTATATATTAAAATAGATTTTTAGTTCATTAAATTACTATTGTGAAGATAATTGAATTTCTACTTCATATTTACGACTTTAAATCATAAATGTTACTTATTATTAATTTATAAAATATTTAATTCAAATTTATGTTCTAATCTAATTTCACATGAACTTGAGCATATAACACTTTTATTTTATTTATTTATATATATATAATGGATAATTGATTAAATGAAATTTATTAATTTTCATTATATTGAATACCATTTTGAATAAATATTTTATTATATAAATAATTTTTCAAACATTTTATTTAAAAACATATATATCTAAATTGTGAAATTTTTAAAAATAATAAACTATGATTAAAAACGATTAGAAATACGTCACTTTAATGAAATAAATATAAAGAAAAACTGATCGATGAAACCTGAGTGAACAAAACAAAAGTTTATTATTTCCTATCCCATATCTCTTCTATAAGCTTTTCTTCCTATCTAAATATATTATAGTGTCTGAAAGCCCATTCTTTTTAATATAAAAATGTTGGAGATATTATTTTCTATTTTTTCCCATTTTCTGTCACTATGATTTGTACCGTTGAGGTGGCCAGCACACAACACAGCAAGACACGCTGCAGTAATCTTCATTTTGGGATTTTAAATAGTGGTCAAAAATCCATCCGACTGCAGTGATGTTAAGAGACTAATTAAAAATATATATATTGTATCGACTGATATAATCCACGACGTCGTCTATGTGCGTCATTGGTCTATAGTAAAGGGAAGAGTTTAACTAGCAAGCATAAATGTTGGATTTTATTTGAGTAGAAAATGTTAAAAAAAATATGTATTATTTAATAAATAAAATTTATGATAATGTAATATTATAATTTTTTAGAAAAATTATATTTTTTTATGTTTATTTTATGTTTTGGATCATTATTTATAATTTTTTTATCAAGAAAATAGGATTTATATTGTATATGTAAATATATAGATAAAGATATAGTAATAAAAATTAAAGAGTGAATGGATTAAATTTCAAATTTTGAATGTTTATTAAAAATGTTGCAGTCAAATTGATGATGATGATGGTTTGTAGGTCATTCACGAAAGTATAAATCTGTTTGGATACTTGATATACAAAGTCAATTGGAGAGGATTAGAATTGTTCCTTCAATAATTTTTATGGATTCAGTACCCCTAATTGTAACTGATTAATAGAAGGAATACTTAGATTTAAATATACGTTAACTCAACAATTATAATCTTTTATGTATAATCCAAAATATAAATAGAGATATCAATATCTATATAACTTTGAACTTCTACATTTAAATGCTTAATACTTTTGATTGATAAATTTTTATGCGAACATTCACACGTAAATATTGAGATTGACAGGTTGTCAATAGGTTTGTTAGTATTTATTGGGTTGGCAAATTATTTTAATGTTAGATAGGGAGTAAAGTGGTTTGTGAGTGTTTGTTAGGTCAACTCAATAAAAAGAGGCATTTGCATTTGTTTGAGCTTATTTAAAGGAAGAAAAGTGGATCATTTTCAAGCATATTGAAAATATAATTGTTGTATTTTTGTTGCCCTAAATTTGGGTATATCATTGTAATGGTTTTTTGCAATGGCTACCACTGTTTGGGTATACCTGCTATTGTTTATATGGAGAATAAAGAAGACAACCCTGGTTTCTCTACACCTTCCTCCTAGGCCTCCTAGATTGCCTATCACAGGAAATTTATTTCAAATAGGAAAAAATCCCAATGAGTCTTTGTTACACTTTCTCAACAATATGGCCCTATGATGGCACTCTTGCTAGGCATGAAAACAACCATCGTGGCGTCGTCTCCAGAGATGGCTAAGGAGTTTCTCAAAACCCACAACCATGTCTTTGCATGATGGGTAGTAACACAAGCAACCACAAATATTTCACACCATAAGTCATCCATAGTTGTGGGTGAATACAGAGCTCAATGGTAAAAATTTAGAGGTATTTCTTGCACTTAGTTCATTTATGCCAAGATGATGCATTCTTGCACTTAGTTCATTTATGCCAAGATGATGGCACTCTTGCTAGGCATGAAAACAACCATCATGGTGTCATCTCTAGAGATGGCTAAGGAGTTTCTCAAAACCCACAACCATGTCTTTTCATGACGGGTAGTAACACAAGCAACCACGAGTATTTCACACCATAAGTCATCAATAGTTGTGGGTGAATACAGAGCTCAATGGTAAAAATTCAGAAGTATTTCTTACACTTAGTTCATTTATGCCAAGATGTTGCTATCTATGCATCATCTCAGAATGGATGAAGTATCTCGTATGAATCAATCAATTTTTGAGATGTTGTGATGTGGCAGCATGCCAATGACTCTGGATTAAATGTCACCACATGGAAATATCATGGGATCCTAGTCCTATGAGTCCCTTACAGGGCCCTAAGTAGTATCAACTCAAGTCTACCCACTCGTTGACTGCTCGTGATGCTACCACATGGCGGCATCTGAGCCCACTCACTCGTAAGTCTTTCATGTGGTAGAATCTTGGGCCCAAAACTAATAGGCCCTAGGATACAACCACATGGTAGCATCTCAAGCAATTAGAGGTCTCAACAAAGCTGAGTTCCATTAGGTACTTATAGTGTTTCCACGTGGCATTATTTTAGTGTAGTCCCAACAAGCCTTGGGATGTATCCATGTGGTAATATCTCGATCCCTCAGTCCCTCAGAAGTTTTTGTAGAGCTGAGCCCGATGATGTGCCCATGATGTTACCATATGGAAACATTGAGGGTCACAGGGTACCTGTGATGCCACCATGTGTCACCATCCTAGGTATTCATGGCTCAAAGGTTTTGATGATAGTTGATGAATCCCCCATGGGTCTGAGTTATTGGATGTTACCACGTGGCAACATCGCAAGGCCTTAGTCCCATGAGTCCATTCTAGGGCCCTGACTGGTAGCTTCTTAGTCTGTCCACAACCTGTATGTCAATGATATTACCATGTGGAAAAATCTAGGCCCTCTCACCCATGATGATACCATGTGGTAGCATCTTGGGCACTTGGAGGTCTTAATAGCGTTGAGCCCCATCTGAAGCCCGTGATGCTACCATATGAAATCATCTCAAGTCCACCATAATGGGCCTTGAGATGTTTTCATGTGGCAGCATCTCGAGCACTTATTCCCTTTGAGGTTTTAAGAGAGTTGATCCCCATTGTGTGCCCGTACTACTCCACATAGTAGCATCGAGGGCCTTCAGATGCTCGTGATGCTACCATGTTGCACCATCCTAGCCATTCAAGGCTTGGAGGTCTCAATGGTAGTCTATCGATGTCTTGTAGGATCAAGGTACTAAGATGTTGTAACATCTCAGTATCCTAGGGTGTGGAAGGTTTTTACATTTACCTAGGCTTCCCATGGGCTCTAGGACATTAGGATCAATCCACGTCACACGATATTGTGGACCTAGGGTCCTCACAACATTTTAAGCTACATTAGACTCTCTAACCTTCATGATTGTGCCATTCCTCACAACCTTAAAATTGCACTAGACTCTTTGACTTTCATGATTTTGCCATGTGGCATGATCATGGAGCTCAAAGAGTTTTCTAGACATAGCTAGCTTGTCAAACATCTACCTGATGGTTGAATGGCCAAGATGGTGCCATGTGAAATGACATTCATGATTCGGTCTTTCAGAAGGGCTAAAATACTTGAACTTATTTTTTTTAAGAGGATTATCGAAAGCTTGATCAATAAAATGAAGATAATCCCTTAAATATAAGATCAAATGATTGAGGGGCTTTACAAAATTTGAACTTGGACTTAGATCTTTGTCAGAATCCTTTCAAAACTGTGAAGAATTTGATTAAGCCATGTGACAAGCAACTGCTTGATCTGGGCTCAGAGAAGTTTTTTGAATGTGCAAGATAAATAAATAAGTCTTGTTTGAATGGGGTGAAGACATAAAAAAAGAAAATGTGAAATAAAAAGAGTAATAGACTATCATATCCCAAAGAATACAATATTATAACACATACTTCCTAAATATCAAATGTATGAAATCAAAATTTCAAGACCAAGGGTCAATGAACAATATGGACTAATGCTAAGATTAAAATCTTCATGTTAGATGACAAATGAATGTTGTGTAATACAAATAAAGTCCCCATAGATATTGAGAATGGGATGCGTCGACCCCAACATGATGCAAGCATAAATAACATAAACGATATATGATGAAATCTATCATTTACCTAACAAAGACTTGACACATGACACCCTTATTATATTATGCATGCTTTAAAAATAATTGATTAAATAAAATTTATTGATTCTCATTAAATTGAGTACCACTTTGAATAAATATCTTTATATTATAATTAATATTACCAATACAAATGTTAAAATCTTATTTTTTATTGAAAAATATAAACTATATTATGTTTTAAAATAATAAATTATGATTAGAAATGATTACAAATAAATACTTTTATTTTATAATTAAATAAAGTAAATATAAAAAAAAACTTCTTTATAAAATCATGAAACCCATGTGAACAAAACAAAAATTCATTATTTCCAGTTCCATCTCTCATTTAGAAGCTTTTCTTCCTCCGTAAAATAAAAAATGGAGATATTAATTTTCATTTGGTTTAAAATTAAATATAAAATATTTTTTAATTGAAAACCACGTCAAAGTTGTATATCATTTTTTGTGATTATGATTTCTAGCGTTTACGTGGCCACATCCATCTCAGTACACAACACAACAATTTTCATTTTTTGAATTTTAATTAGTTGTAAAAATACAATGTAGTCATCTAAATTATTTAATAAATAAAATTCATGTCAATTTAATATTATAATTTATAGAATAATTATATATTTCTATATTTGTTTTAGGGTTTGGATTATTATTTGTAATTTTTTATTAGGAGAATATGATTTATATTATACATATAAGTATATAAATAAAGATGGAGCAATAGAAATTAAGATGTGTACGGATCAAAATTTAAATAGGGATCAAAATTTAAAATTTAAATATTTATCTCAAGTATTGTAGTTTAATTTGTGAAGATGATAATAAATAGAATTAAGATTGTTTCTTAGATAATTTTGACAGATTCAATATCTTTAATTGTAATTATTTAATGGAAAGAATATTCAAATTTAAATATATATTTAATCAACGTTTATAATTTACTTTATATACTCTAAAATATGGATAAAAATACTAATGTCTATGAACTCCTCAAAACAAAAAATAAATAAATACTTGAAATATCTATGAACAACTTAATTCAAAAATAAATACATGATACTTTTGGATGGTAAATTTTGATGTATAGCAGGCTCCCGTAAAAAATTCATGTCGACAGGCTGTCAACAGTTTTGTGAGTTTTCGTTTGGTTGGTAAATTATCTCAACGTCGGACAGGGAGTCTAGAGGTTTGTTGGAGTCCACAGTTTTGTGGCATTTGCGTTCGTTGGAGTTTATTGAAGGGAAGAAAAGAGGATCATTCGCAAGCATACTGAAAAGATCGTCGTTGCCCTAAAGATGGTTATATCATTGTATTGGAAAACTGTGGTGGCTACCACTGTTTTCGTATACCTGCTATTGTTTATATGGAGAAGAAAGAAGACGACCCAGGTTTCTCTCCCCCTTCCTCCTAGGCCTCCTAGATTGCCTATCAGAGAAAATTTATTTCAATTAGGTAAAAAGCCCAATGAGTCTCTGTTTGTACTTTCTCAACAGTATGGCCCTCTGATGGCACTCTCGCTGGGCATGAAAACAGCCATCGTGGTCTCGTCTCCCGAGATGGCGAAGGAGGCTCTCAAAAACCACGACCACGTCTTTGCAGGGCGGGTAGTAACACAAGCAGCCACGATTCTTTCTCACCACAAATCGTCCATAGTTGTGGGTGAATACGGTGTTCGGTGGCAAAGGCTCAGACGTATTTCCAGAACTCAGCTCATTTCTACCAAGATGCTACAATCTCTGGACCATCTCAGAAGAGATGAAGTGTCTCGTATGACTCGAACAATTTTCGAAATGGACGGAAAGAGAGTGAATATTCCCCATTTGGTATTCTTCACGGGTCTGAATGTGATAAATCAACATGATATTCAGTAGAAGCCTGCTGGATCCCAACACTAGGGCCTCTATGGAGTTACAGGAAACTTTCACGATGCTAATGATAATTTGGGGGAAGCCTAATGTGGCCGATTTTTTCCCATTTCTTGCCTTCCTCGATCCTCAGGGAATGCGCCGTCAGGTCGCCGAGTATCTTACCCAAATTCGTAAATTTTTGGACGTATGCATAAACAATCGGCTCGAGGGCCTTGACCCTCAGAGAGGACTAGACGAGAAGGATTTTCTGGACGTGCTGCTCGAGTTGAGAGGCGATGATGTGACTCTCACAGATATCAGAGCACTAATCATTGTAAGTGTGATATTTTAAAATTATAATGTCCTTCAAGTGAAGCTGTAAGTAATTTCTGAAGTTTTAAATGCGTCTTTTTTTTCTTTTTTGGGCGGACAGGATTTGATAGTAGCTGGAAGTGAGAGAACGTATTGAACAGTAGAATGGGTGATGGCAGAACCCATTTGCAATCCCCATTCAATGAAACAAATTGGAAGAGGTAGTTGGTTGCAACAGAAAAGTAGAAGAATTTGACATAAACAAATTGCCTTACCTCCACGCAGAGATGGAGGGTTTCGACTGCATCCACCATTTCTTATCCCTCATAAAGCTGAGAGTAGCTGTGAAATTGCTGGATATATGATACCAAAACATATCCAGGTGATGGTGAACGTGTGGGCAATGGGAAGGGACCTTACAAACTGGAAGGAACCCTTCAAATTCCTCCCAGATAGGTTTTTGGAGTCTGAGATTAGTATCAAGGATTACAAGAGGCATGATTTTGATTTGATACCCTTTGGAGCTGGAAGAAGAATATGCATGCGTCTCCCGTTAGCACATCGAATGGTTCATCCAATTTTGGCTTCGCTTGTCCACTCTATTGGATGGACACTTCCAGATGGAATGAATGAGAGTCAGCTGGACATGAGAGATGCCTTTGGAGTGACATTGAAGAAGGTAATGAACTTACATAAAATCCTTACACCACGCTTACCCCATCACGTATATTAAGACCCTACTCTCAGATAAATGTAAACTGAATATTTTCTGTCAGAAACTTTATAAAGGAAAAAGAATATCTACTATTGTCATCCGGGCATTCTAAATGTTATGATGCTATCAAATTATTAATTATTGTCCTTACAGTTATTGTCTAAAATCTGTTACTTTTAATAAAGGGATTCGTTCTCCTTTAATCTTGTTGTATTTATCTTAGGCCTTCTATAGGTATATTATTTTACTTACAGTTGCAAAGGTGTTTAAAAAGGTGCAAGTTAAGGGATTCAAATTATAATTATATATATATATATATATATATATATATATATATATATATATATATATATATATATGGGATATTATATGTCTAATAAAAATATAAGAAATCTTAAATAAATTAATATTACAATTGTGAAAATAGAAATTGGAAAATGGAAAAGTGATAGAAGATATTAAATTGCTAGTCCAAATATTATTATAAAGGAAAGATTATAAAAGTCCATTTCCTAAAAAAAATAACAATAGTTTACTGATCTTCATTAAAGCGCAGAGTTATCACTGGCAGATCATCGCTATCAATCCCGCATGCATCATCTTTCAACAAAAAAGACTGTTGAGGACACACACACACACACACAAGATATTATGTGTCTAATAAAAATCTTGAATAAATTAAGAATACAATTATGAAGATAGAAACTTATAAAGTGGAAAAGTAATAGAAGACATTAAATTGTTAGTCCAAAGACTATCATAAAGAAAAGAGCATAAAAGCCTAGTTACTAAAAAAAATAACAATAAATTATTGATCATCAATAGAGATCAGAGCTATCACTGGTGGATCATTGCTATCAATCCCCTGCAGATCATCTTTCAACACCAAGGCTATCGAGGACTTTGGAATCTTTGGAATCTTTAAAATTTAGAACATCAATGCCAAGACTGCCATAAATTGCATTTAGTTTGTGGTCTTGAGAGATGTTATCCATAGCCATAGCTTTCAGCAGCTCCAAAATTTGATCCATTTTGTTCTCAATCTAAAATCCAAGATGCTTCACAAACTACAAAGGAGTTGCTAGCACCAAACATGATAGTTTTAACACCAATGAGTTGGCCAACCTTATGAATATCTAGCTTAGGAGTAGACTCCAAGCATGACCAGCCATAACTTAAATGACATTGTTCATATAAACACCATCACCGACCTTGGGAGAGCATTCAACATAAAAAAAATTGGTAGCTATCCATTTCAAGAGCTTTCCATCTTTTATATCATCATTCAGTGAAGTTTGCCAAAAAAGGAGAACCTATTTCACAGTGATACAAGTTCTTTTGTCTAATAGCTTCCTTACACTCAACAACTACCTCTACTTGAGGTCATGCACTAGTCCCATAGATGAATTGGGCACATCCTCCAATGAGTATATGTGAGCTGTCAGGAAACAAAACATTTCATAGTGACAAATAATACAATTTTGCAATAAAATAAATAATTCAAATATACATAATACTAAACATGCATGAGATAAAAGAAATACCAAATTTACATTGTAAAACTTTAACAAGAGTTGAGGAAACATCCATAATACAAAATATCAAAATTTATTAACTTAAGATTAATAAATTATATGTAAACTCATTATAGAGTACATATAAACTCAACAAAATTAAATATGCCTAATTTTCAAAACATCAATATAATTATTCATCTTATAAGTAAAATAGAAAAATGCCATAAATATTTACCTTCCTAAAAATAACATTCAAAAGAATTTGTCTTCTTAAACCCTATGACAATAATGAAAAATCATTGCCCCAACACTCCTTATCAAAAAATAAGCTAGAAACCATACTACAAAGATATCTCAACATTCATTTGAAACAAACCATATTAATTGCCATATCCTTGCCTTTGCTTTGCTAGGTTCTTTTCGCAGCACCAAACCTATTTGCGTGTCAGCCATGCCTAAGCAAAATTAGAGACCGAATGAGTTTAAAACTCTGGTACCAAAAACGGAATCAAATAATCTTTTCGCAATTGGCTATCATAGAGAAAGGTAAACCAATAGTCTAAAGAATTCCCAGGAAATCTGAATGGGATTCTTTCTATTTCTTTAAAACAAACTGAATTCAATCCCAAGTGGAAAACAAAAGAAATGGGAGGAGAAAGGATGGATTACTATTGCGATGACATTCTGCTTAACACTACATTTTATATATTGTGTATAATACATTATAAGTATTATGAAAACTATTAATATGTATTATTTTAAATTTATTAATCAATTATAAATTGTAGATTATATATAATACATAACATTATATTATAATTATAATATATAATTATATATTTTGTAAATCAAGAAATGTAGATTGTAATGATCTTTGAAAGAAAAAGAGTAATTAATAAAACTTGGTTCATTTACATATATATTATAAATAATTAGATATTATCCTATAATTAGATATTTTTTAAATTCAAAATTGTAATCTGTAATGGTTTCTGAGAAGAAATAAATGTAATTAATAAAAGTAATCTAGACTTGATGTGCATCAATCTAATATAGAATATGTTTCTATAATATATATTTTTTACAAAAAATTATAAAATAATATTTTAAATATTATATATTTGTATATAATATTTACTATTATATAATACAATATTTAATATTACATATAATCATAAATTAATAATATCTGATGTAGCTCTACTAGAATGTGGTCTACTATATAAATTGGAATTAGAATTCTTCAGCGTGGTAGTTTCAACTTTCATAGAGAAAGCTATAATAGTTGAGGTGGTGTCTAATTTCACATACGTTATACCGCCATAGTACTTAGACAAAGTATGTGGATGTTGGTAGGGATTTGAATTGAGGTCTAAAAAATGACTCAAAATCGACAATGCTTGTGGTTTTGACGACATTTTTTCCTTTCCTCCATTCATCGAATAAAGAGAAACTAACACTATTGTTACATGCACAATAGTTGTTGTTAGTGTTACATAGAATGGGATGGAAAACAGTTGGAAATATTTGTATCCATATCTATCTATATGTGACGTCTTACATCGATTGATTATATTATATAGAAGACATCTTTCATTGAGAAAGCCTTTCTATTTTTTGTATAATTGGTTTTATAGTTGTCTAATTTAGATTTATATAGTTGAAGCAATCATTGTGTTTGTCTAATTAGTTTTAGACTCATCTAAATCGACACATGATGCATTATCTATATTTTTTAAAGGGTCATTGGGATATTTGACATATTTTCATTGAGATAACACCTATTTTAGTCATGTATTGTGTAATTGAAACAATTCAGTAGAAGCTATAAATTGTATTGACAAGTGTGATATATCATTTAATTTTTCACATGTCTTTGCTGAAGCTTCTTCTAGTCTATCATTTGAAAACTCAATCATTTCCTTTCATTATTACAATCAACTCACTTGTAATTTTTCATTGCTTTAATGTTAAGTATGGTCTTGTTCTTTGTCACCACTTTGTCAATTTTCAAGCTCAATATGAAACTAAACATATCATCTCCACACAATTCGTTGCGATGTCGTACATAGGAACACATCACCTCTTTTTCCACCATCACCTTCACTAAAAATATCATATTATTCTCTCTTAATACTTAGATACAAAAGGTTAGATGGGATCAAGAATATGAATTTTGAATGAAGTAAAATTGTCTACACTCTTTCGCTTTACAAAATCTCTATTCACTAAAACATCGAATCACATCCCTTTCGATATAACTTGCACCTTTAAAACAATTACAAATTATTTTATCTATTTAACTTACTTTTAATTTAATTTTGATTTAGATTTAGATAAAACCATAAAAATAAACTCAAATACCATTGAAGTTGGTGCCATTATTAGGTATGAAAATAGAGAAATGATATTTTCATTTGTTAGAAATATTTCAATTGCCTCTAATATAACGAGTGTTGGGCTTTAGTGGAGGGCATTAAATTATCTAAGACTTCAATATTCAAAATTTAGAAGTCAAAGGAGATTCACACATTATCATTAATGTTATGAACCGTAGGAATATTCCCAACTCAAATATTTAGGCCATGTTAGACGAGGCATTAGTCCTTGTTGGGAATTTCCAAAGTATTATTTTTGTTTATATTTATATTTATAGGGAAATCAATGGTACAACAGTTTTTGCTGTTAATATTGGCCCCCCTCATCTTCAAAACGGTAATTTGACTGACTGAGTTTTCAAGTCGAGATGGATGGGAGTGGGAGCGCTCCTTGGAAAGGATTTGGACTGACATTTTTTTCATCTATTCTCGGAGTCCATTTCATTTCTTTATATCCATTTTCTTTTCCGTATCACAATCAAAATCATTATTTATATAAATATTTTTAATTATAATATTAATCTTTCAATTGTTTTTTCTTACGAGACATTAAGTTTAAATGGAAATATTGTGGTTTTATTTATCCATCCATCCAAGGCTTTGATGTGATGTGATGTTGAAGCCATGATGTGAAACTTAGTTAATAAGGCAGGTGTCCTGCTTGGCATTTAACCGACTCTGTGCCTTAGTAATGTTGAGTCTTTGCAAGACTTGTTCCTTGGAGCAGGGATCAGCTATGGGAAAAATGAGAGACCCAAATTAAAATAGGATTTATACGAAAAATCATTTGTCATTTCTGCTTGCACATTAATAAAGACATTCAAGATGGGTTGAATATGTTAGTTTTATGATCATAATTGAAACAATCAGAAAATGCAACACAATGAACAATGAACACAATAATATACCCTAGGAAAACCCTCCAACATGAAGGGAAAAACCCAGCAACAATATATATCTTATATATTGAATGATAAGAACAACAATCTCCTTGACAATGGCCAAATCCAAGGCCTACAGGGATGGCTTCACTTCTTGAAGCACAAAGAAAAAGATCACACTTGATAAATCTGATTTGCTCTTGAAATAACTTGATCTACTCCTTAGAAGTCTGCTCTGCCTTGTGAATTATGCTTCTCCTTATTCTTCTTGAATAATGAGAAATCACTCTATATATATACAAGTGAGAGGAAAGAGTCGCATCTCTTCAATTTCCCTGTCGATGTCCACCAAAAAAATTATGTCTTAAATAATACAATAAGTTAGGCTGGAAGTGAGATCCCGACGCTGCTCCTTCAACATCAACACTCCCTCTCAGCTAGGGAGGATACTTCCAGCAACATAAGACATATCACCTCATTGTGATGTCAATCATAATGGCTACAACAATGTATAGAATGTAAAAGTGTTCATCACATTACATGACATCCACCATGGTTCTCCTAGAGGTGGAATCAGTGAATTTCACCTCAAACTCCTCTCACAGAGAAGAACTTGTTATCAAGGGATTTCACCTCAAACTTCTCTCACAGAGAAGAACTCGCTATCAAGGGATTTCACCTCGAACTTCTCTCATAAAGAAGAACTTGTTATCTAGGGATTTCACCTCAAACTTCTCTCATAGAGAAGAACTCGTTATCAAGGGATTTCACCTCAAAATTTTCTCATAGAGAAGAATTTGCTATCAAGGGATTTCACCTCAAACTTCTCTCATAAATAAGAACTCGTTATCAAGGGATTTCACCTCGAACTTCTCTCACAGAGAACAACTCACTATCAAGGGATTTCACCTCGAAGTTCTCTCATAAAGAAGAACTCGTTATCAATGGATTTCACCTCAAACTTCTCTCGCAGAGAAGAACTCGCTATCAAGGGATTTCACCTTGAACTTCTCTCATAAAGAAGAACTTGCTCTCAAGGGATTTCACCTCGAACTTCTCTCATAGAGAAGAACTCATTATCAAAGCTTTGGTGGCTTCTACAATAGATCTATTCTGCCTTTCTGCAACACCATTCTATTGCCGGTTGTAAGGGACACAAAACTCCCTCTTAATTCTTGCTTCAATGCAAAAATTATGAAATCTTTCAGAGGTGTACTCCCCTCCATTTTTATATCTCATAACTTTGATTCTTTTGTCAGATAAGTTCTCTACCTGAGCTTTAAACTCTTTGAACTTCTCAAGTACTTCTTTAGATTTCATTGGCACAACCTTTGTAGTTACCTTCATGCTCCTGGTAGAATTTTGGAAGACCCGTGACCATATTCTCCATGATAGGTAGAGCCCAAAAATGTAGGTAAGCCAATCTTCGATGCCAAAGATCACACAAGCTTGAAGAATCATGTACTAATTCCGGAAGTGGACAAGTGATTTTCCTATAAAGGCTCTCATACCTAACTCCAATTATAGGCATGGTGAGGCAGCTGGAGATAGAAGTAGTTGGTGATTAATTCCAATACTCCCCCCTTAATCATAAGTACTACTATCTATGATGCACAATAGATCTCTTTTCAGCTCTGCAAAACTCTTAATTATTGAATGCCATTCTATGACCATTAATACAACTTCTCGATGGCTATTTCTATCATCTCACAACATGTTTCATCGTTTACATCCTTCTTCAATACGCAGCTACTCAGCTCTTTTCAACGCTTGTGGTCATCCCTGACTGATTTGTATTTGCTTATATCAAGATGACCTTGTGTTGCTTCATAGCCTTTAAATAAATAGCGAGCTCCAATTATTTTCCTATTGCAGTGCAAGGAATTAAACATCACACCGCTTTGGCACACGCCCTTCTATTTTGGGGAAATAGGTCCCACGGCTCTGTCATAAAAGCATTCGCTCCCAGGGCAAATTTTAGTGTCAACGACGCCCACAATTACGTCATTACCGAGTGAGATATGAAGAACAATAGAGTATTGACCTGAGCATATGTCAAGGGTTCAAGCCTAATAGTAATCAAGTCTGTTACTGGGTGGGTGAGTTGGGATTCAGGCATCGACAATCCTAACAATGGCCTCAGGCCAAAGCTCAAGTCGAATCGAAACACCTGATCATCAGCCCGCCACTCTTCGCAGAGCAATAAGAGATCTGAACCAAGAAACCAAAACATATGGTAAACCGAGGCAAAAAAAATAAAGTTCCACACAATAATAGATCTCGCATTACAGAGGAAACATGGTTTCCATTTCTTTCACAACCAAGCTCGAGGCTAGAAGCCCAATTCCGGATGGCAGTCCAACTCATGCTGTAAATTTGGCACGAGTTCCATCCACAGTACAAAAATCTGAGGCAAAAATAAAATCCCATGCAATAAATGATCTCGCATTACAGAGAAAACATGGTTTCCATTTATTTCCCGACTGGAGTATCCAAAATTATTTGCGGGTAAAAGGGGGGAACAATATCTCTCCCATGTTTTCACTTGCTTTCCCTTAAGGGAATTCAAAGAACACCCTCCCCCCTTCTGCCCTGATAACTGCTGCGCTCTGCTCCTGCTCCGCTTTGGCGATGACAGACCTCGACCTCTCTGCCTCCTACTACACTACCTACTTCTACTCCACAGCTCGCTAGAACTCTGGCCCATATGACAGGTGCGTGATTGCCACATCATCTAGCACAATGTTGAAGTTCTTGGCACGATGAACCAGGGACTCCCTTACCATAGCAGAGACGTATGGGAATTCGGTGAGCAGCTGGTCCGCATTGAACTACGCCACCACGGACTTGACAACCTCATTACCAATGGAAGGCAAGTCACGCTCATTGTAATCAAGATAGAGCCACTGGAATATGTCTTGCAAGGAAGCCTCCTCTGGCCTCGACAGCGTCTTGAGTGAAAGGTTCGCCATATGTAGGTCCTTCGTGCCTGTGATGGTGCTGATGTTATAGGCCTTCAACCTGATCTCAAAGATGTAGGGTTTCTGTAACCATGGCACAAAAAATAAAAAATAAAATTGGGTTTCCTCTCCCACGCTCTCAACTAAGACGCCTCTGAACCTGTTGAAGAGGATGGCCCTGTGGCCTCTGTCTATGGTGTAAAGCGAGGCATTTAACATGCTCACTCCTGTTCCTATGTTAATGGTGGATATATACTTCTCTTCACAATAGTATCTTCCACTTTCTTTCAAGATCACAGCTGGCAATGGCTGTCACAACTAGATACCCTTCTCAAATGGGGCTCTACGACCGTTTAATGGTTGTACCTATCATTTCACCATCACAACTTGATCTTTTCTTCTAGAAGCAAGAATACCTCAGTTAGAATGCTATGACATTCACAAATAGCTGACTGTAAAACAACTTTTATTCCTTAATAAAGCAGCGACATCTTTCAGCAAATCCTCCCAAGTATAGATTTGTATTTTTCCTTCGCCCAAGACCAAATTTCCACGTCTAACACACTCAATGTAACCACATTTTATTTTACTGGGAGTACTTCAACTGCTCGACAATGACACATTTTTCCATGCTCATGTCTGCTTCTTCTTATCTTTCTCACCTAGGCGAATTAACACCAACCTGCACATTGGGGTACAATTGACTAATGGGAACTGATAGACAAATATTTGAACAAAAAATTAAACAGACTGCCATCAAAGGTTTCGACTTCCAGATCTAACTCTTGCCTTTTCTCAGTGGACAAGAGTTCTACACCATTCATTATAGTTATAGTCTAGTTTAAAACAGGTTCCAAGATCAAATTATGGGAGCCTTAGAAAGCTACAACATTCACACTTGCCTTTGTGATTCCTCATTGCACCAGATCTTCTTCCACTTCTCCCACGATCTCCTTATGGCTGAGTTTGTAAGCTTGTGTAAGCCAAACAAACTCTTCTTAACTGACAAATCTGATCACGATCATCGTCAAACCCGCTCTGATACCATGTTAGTTTTATGATCAGAATTGAAACAATTAGAAAATGCAACACAATGAACACAACAATATACCCTGGGAAAACCCTCTAACATGAAGGGAAAAACCCAACAACAATATATCTCTTATATATTGAATGATACGAACAACAATCTCCTTGAAAATGGCCAAATCCAAGGCCTACAGGGATGGCTTCACTTCTTGAAGCACAAAGAATAAGATCACACTTGATAAATCTGATTTGCTCTTGAAATAACTTGATCTACTCCTTAGAAGTCTGCTCTGCCTTGTGAATTATGCTTCTCCTTATTCTTCTTGAACAATGAGAAATCACTTTATATATATACAAGTGAGAGGAAAGAGTCACATCTCTTCAATTTCCCTATCGGCCTCCACCAAACAAATTATGTCTTAAATAATACAATAAGTTAGGCTGGAAGTGAGAGCCCGACGCTGCTCCTTCAACATCAACAAAATAGGGATTTAGAAGTAAGATTTTTTATATTCTTTGATTAGGGTTTAGTATTAGAGATTTGTTGTGAATTTATTGTAACAAATTTGATTTCAATTAAATATAATAAGATATATTTTAATTGATATAAATTATGATATATATCTAGTTCAAAAATTAATTTTATAGTTGTTAAGGATTAATTCACTCATTTTTTTATTTGGTTTCCATAAGATATATAGTAATTAAAATACAAATTTACATACAAATACTAAAATAAAGATGTTATTGGATATATATTTTAATTTCAAATAAAAATTAGGTTCACAATTGTTAAACATTGATTAGCTTGCTTCTTGAATTATATAAAAAATTCTATTACAAATATTTTGACCTAACTAAAATAAAATAAAATATATTATAAAATAAATATAAACATGTATGTATATCTATTTTATCACAAATATTTTGACATAACTAAAACAAAATAATATATATTATAAAAGAAGTATAAATAAGTATGTATATCTATTCTATCATAAATACGTTGACTTAGCTAAAATAAAATAACCTATATTGTGAAGTAAATATAAATGGACATGTATATTTAATAACAAAATGAGGTTTGCACATATTTTGACCTTAAATTAAAAGTAAATAATATATATTGTGAAATAAATATAAACAAACATATATATCAAATACCAAAATGAGGTTATTTTGACCTTAAATTAAACTAAAATAATATATATTATGAAAGAAATATAAATGACCATGTATATGTAATACCAAAAGGAGGTTTACAAACAATAAAGAATGATTTAATCAATTCTACATTATATAACATTATGGAACTCTATCATCAATAATTTAGGTTTGCCATAATAAATATTCAGCATATATAATAGTATTTATATAGGCCCTAATTAAAAAATAGGTATATAACACTTATAGAAAAATCATATATAATAACATATATATAGACTCCGATTAAAAAATAAGTATAGGATGCATTTTTAAGATGCATATCACATGGCATATTTTAATATAAAAATTATAATAAAAGAGATGCATGGTTTCAAAATTTTCAGTTACAAATGGTTATAAAAAAATTAATAAATCTCTCTTTTCCATCTTGTATGATATAATGCATTCTTATAAATTTTTATTATAGAAAAAAAAATAAAAAAATAAAAAAATTCTAAATCAATGTTGCAATTGTTAAAAATTGACTGAATCGCTTTTACAATTATATAAGATAATTATAAATCTACTCCCGACAAGTTTGACTTAATTAATACAAATGAAGATAAATGCATTCTATATGAATATTATTAATCTAATTAAAATGAAAGAAGTTATACTATAATGGGAGTGTAAACCTTTATACGAATATTTGAAGGGTGCAATTATTTGATGTACAAATATATACAAAGCTTCTTAAATTAAATCAGGCTTACAATAAATACTAAATTTGTTATAACATGAGAAGTTTTATTTTTATGGTAATATCAATATAAAAGTATTAAAAAATTATACTAATATTCTATCTAATCATGCTCACATGAACACAATCTACAATAATAGTAAAATTTATTACAATTATTCAAACCTACATCCTCAATATCTCTAGGTTGTAATAACTTTCTCATAAACACTAGATAAACTAATATCAAACAACTCTATTTACAATACCAATAATAAAAACAATACATAATATCTTTGTGAACAAGTAAGCTAGATCTTCTTTTCTCATATTATGACATAAATAAAGGTGTTAGTTAAAAACATATGTAAGATATTTAACTCTATTAAATACTTCATCTTTTCCAAATTAATAGACAAATTAAATAAAGATTTAGGAAATAAAATATATAATATTGTGATAACTTACATACTAAGCAACATGAATGATTGATCTTA
>JARHVA010007754.1:87500-110000 GCA_037957365.1 Torreya grandis | reverse complement strand
GTTTGACTCTAATTTTACTTCTAAATCATTCTGATATTCCTTCACTTGTTCATATTTTAGCCCTGACTTGCGCATAAAGTCTATGCACTACCACTCTATACTCGTCTAAAACTCCAAGCTTCTCCATTATACTCTAAATTTTACTTCTAGGGACTATGTCAAATAATATTTTGAAGTCAACAAAGAAATAAAAGATTCTTCTCCATGAGTATCACATATGTTTTTGATCAAGTGTCTACGAGTGATGCAGTGATCAATAGTGGAATGTTTTGGCCTAAACCTTGTTTGAACTTTTACTGTTTCCCCCTAATTTTCTAATTATCTATTAATTATACACTCTATAATTCTAAAAAATATCTTCCCAAGGAAGAGTTTAACCATGATAGTTCAATAATTAGATGAATTATTGATGTCCCTACTCTTATAGAGAAGGATAGTAACACTTATCATCAAATATGTTGGGAAGCCTTCATGAATGATATCATTAAATATGATTTTGATGTGTAGTGTGAGGGTTTCTCATCCCCACTGTAGATATTCAACTTCCATCTCATTTATGTCTTGTGCCTAACCCCCTACTAGTTTATTTATGCCTTGAGTAATATCCTTTGTAGAAAAGAGCTTAATTATTGTGTTGATTACAAGAGGGTTATATTTATCTTGAACTCAATCATAAACTATCTTTGTGTATTATAACCATTAGGTATCTATAAGTTTATTCTTTGTCTGTTTTCTTTTTATTGTAGTTCCTTGCACAGACCTTTGGGATTATGTTTTCTAAGATAAATTGATTACTTTCTCATTGTGTTCATGTATCTTTATTTTTTAGACCAAATGATTATTTCATAAGCCTTTTTATTTTCTTTGGTGATTCCAAGTCTTCTCAAAGTTCTCTTTGTTGCCTTTCATTCTTCATCATATCCTAAATTCATTGAAAACTAATTGCACTTCCACTCTTAAGTATGCTTATTTTATATTCATTTAAAGCTTTTTGAAATGAGGAAATCAACATATTATTATTTAGTGGCCAAATATTCATATATGAAGTACCATTATTTGATTTATTAAAATGTTATTCAAGGGTTACTTTGAATACTTATCAATCTTCTGAGTCATGATGATCCTACATTTAAGAGCTCTCTTCATTTGCTTGTGATGGTCTTATCCTCCTTGATAATTTATAAACATGTTAAAATTTACCTATATTGGATTGTGATATCATTTCATATCGATAAATCAATCCCAAAATTTAACTTCATCAATCTCAGGATACATATCCATGAATAAATAATGTAGTTTACCATGCTTTCACCATTGTATGTTTACAAATAATGTTACTTGAATTCATCCTATAAGCAAATTGGAGAGTTTATTAAATCATGAAAAATGGAATACAGTCACAAATAAATAAAACATAAAACTAATATTTTATTTTCATATATTTGATACAAAACATTTGGATATTATATAGCCATGGAGGTATCACAACAACCTCCTATAAAATAGGATCAAATAACCCAAAATAGTCATTGGTAACAACAAATCTTACATGAATATATTTCTTGATAATAATAAATAAACTAAGATGCCTTAATAAGTTTAAAATACTTAAACATATATAAAAAATAATTATTAATGTTAATAAATCCTAACATTCATCCCCTTAACATTATTAATTCTTAGCACCCCCTTAATTCAAACATGCTAAAAAGTTTTACACTCTTTATGTAGCCTAATCACTTTCTGAGGTGGTGTACCATCTTTCTGGATTCATGGTCTTAGTGGCACCTTGGTTTTTCCTTGTAGGATTACCAAAAACCTAGAAGTGATAGGAGTACTTCTCCCTGCTTAATACCTTAATTGGTTTCTTAGGTTACCATAAAACCATATGGTTTTCTTCTACAGGTTGACCACAAAACTAAATGTGGTAGGAGGTCTTGACCAATTTGGTGTTTTATCATATTTCCACAAAACCTTTTTGAAGAACCAAGCTCTACTTTAGTGCTTTATATCCCCACAAGTTTCTTCATCAGGAGGTGCCAAACTACAAAATAATGTTCTTTATTTTTATTAAAAGTTACAAAATGTAGAAAAATAAAAAATGAGGACTATGTCCTCATCACTTCCTATAGCCTATGTACATAATCATTACCACTAAATATCATACAACATATATAATCACCATTGCCACTAGTGATCATCCTCAACATAGTCGATTTAGTGTAGAGCACACCAAACTAAAAAAAAGAGAAAAACACGCCATGCTAAAAATAACACACCACAAAAACTTTCAGCATAGAAATGATGTGATCCCATTGTAGGTGAATCCTAAGAGGACCCCATCCTCCATGTATCCTCTAGCCTCTAGTATCAACTACTTATCAAATTTGGTGGTAAATCTCAATTTACAATAATGGATGTCGCGTACAAGTGATAATGCATCTAATAATATATATATTTTTTATTTTTAACAAAATCCAACACATTTTTTTTGACATACTTTGATAAGGAAAAATACTTTGAAATTACACTTTATATTTTTATTTTTGACAATAATACAAAATTTTAAAAATATAACTATAACAATTTTCTTGACCTATCTAAATGTAAAGACTCTAATCTCATTTTATAATGACCTTTATAAAATCTTATGACTACATAAACTATTAAAAAGATCATTAGATAAATATATAAATGAAACTAATAAAATTCACTCTAAGACACTATATGAAGAACATTATATATGAAAATATAATATTATTTACTGTGAGCAAAATGTGCATTCTGCTCTCCAAATTTGCCAACACAACCATGTTCTAATGGGATTACGTATATCCATGTCATAAAAACTATGTAGTCCTAATAGTTCTGATATATAATATGTAACTTCCCCCCTTTCTTTTTATCTTTCTCAATAATAGTCCTCTTCTTCTTCTAAACATAATGAATTATTTTTCAGTCCCCCTTCAATCCTCAAATTAATAGCTTAGTTGTTTATTGTCCATGCATTGAATCTCCCTATTATCAAGGCTTTTCCTAAGGTGTTGAATACAAGAATGTATAAGGATTTTTACAATCTAACTTCCTCTTCTTATATTCTTTAAGCCTCTCAGTGTAAAATAATAATTGACAATCCTAATTTTTAACTCACTTTTTATTATTTTCATCCATATGTACTAATTATTTTGATCCTCTTTCCCCACTTTTATAATTCCACACCATGTTTATTTGATTATCACCACAACCCATCCATGTCCATTTTTGATTTCCATCCTTTCATTCCAAACTAATATTTTCTTGTATCCTTCAAAATTTGGAACTTTATAGCATTCATGTTCATGACTTTCAGTAAGAATAATAATGTCTTTTTCCTCTGCTATGAGACCCAACCTAGGGTGTCTTCTCCAAGGGTAACCTCTACAATTCTAACTTACCAATTTCAAGTTCTCTTGGGAGGCTTTCAGTCCCTACTTATTATGCATCATTCAATGGTTGATTTGGGCTCTTCCATTATGTAACTATACCCATTTTATTGTATCTCTTGTTGCTTTTAATTTCTCTCATTCTTTCCTTATTTTTGTTATTGTGTGGGGGATAAATCTTCATCTAGGTAGATGTGTATCCCTTTAAGTGACCCTATGTTATTTAATATAATATTTTTTTATGTGTTTTTCATGATAACTTTTAAATGTCTATCCTTTCTTATTATCAATTTTTCTATTCTATTTGCTTGATGAATATGTCATGTCCAATTTATTTGGTCTATTAGGAAGTCTCTTGCTAATTTTTTAGTATTCTCATTATCAACATAGTCTTTTGATCCTTTAAAAATAATGTTTACAACACTATCATGTCTATCCTTTTATTATCTTATTTACATTCTGACTTATTTTTCTATCATCTTCCTTTATTTGTCTAAAGGTCCTCTTACTACTTGTGCCCAAGAATTGGTATCCTCATGTTAGACTCCCAATGACTTTTTTTATTTTCTTATTAATAATTACATATTAAAACTCTTTTTTTTTTGTGCATTCTTTCCATTGGTCACTTTTGTATTGCTTTCCTCTACTGTTTTCAAATGATTTAGACCTTGGTTTATCACCATCAACTCTATTTTCCTCTTTTCCATGCTATTTTGTAAGTTGTTTACTTGCTCATTGAGTATTTTATTCTCTTTTACAAGTTTCCAATTAGAATCTATAACCTTTTTCATCTTATTGTCATCATATTGTTTCTTTGTTTCTAAATCTTTCAACATTTTTTTTCAATTTTATTAATTTATTAAAATATAGCTTAGGAGACCATATTAGTGGCATTGATGTTGGGATATACCATTTCTTACTTTCTTTGTTCTCTTTATATTTTTCCCCTTAGTTTTTTTAATATGTTTCAATTTCCCTTTGTTTGTTACCCACATATTTTTTTAGCCATTTTTCTTATCCTCCAAAACCCACGTACAATTTTGATGTGTATTATCATTATCCTTTTACATATGGTGAGTGAGTTGGGTGTGTTGTTATGCAACCTGATTTATTTATACTTTGTTATTAATTAATGAATTTTGTTTTTCTTTACCCTTTCTTTCCCTTTTACTAGTTGAATTATCTATGTTTTTTGCATTATGCAAGTGACTATTGAAGAGTTTTAGACTGCCCTTGGAAGGATAACTATGAGATTTTTTTCTTCCAATTTATCTCAATTTACTCACCTACCTCTACTTTAAAATGCTTTTATATTATTTTCTGTTAACATAGAATAATTTTTCACCAGTGTTTGATAATCTAGTTTATGGATATCCCAACACGTGTGATTTAATGTAAGATTCTCATACCCCTTCCATTAGACCATTATATGGATACAAGGGATGTTCTATATTTAATTTCAACATAATTACCAAGCCTCCCTAATGCATCATTCCCATCACTAACCCCTATGTTTGTGTTCCTGTTTCAGATCCATGTATTTCCTATCTATTGGTGGATGTATGTTTCTATGTCACTGATGTTTCTACATTCTCAAATGGTTTTGCATTGTAATTTCTAAGAATGAAATATTCTCTATCATTAATAATTTTTTCATAACCCTATCACATTCATTTTATTTTTCTACTATTTCTTAGGTTTATTGTGCCTTGATTTGATTTAATTTGAAGAGTACCTTATATTTAGTAAATTATGCTTGAAGTATAAAAGTTTTTGGTCAAAAAAATATCTTTTTTTAAGGTGGTGTGGGACTCACTTGACATGTATCTACAAATGTTAGCCTTGTCAAGATTGACAAAGTATTTTTTGCTTCTTTTTTTGTATTCTCCTGATGTCATTAAAATCCCTCCTCATAACCCTATCTTTTATACTTTTGACCTTGATTCTAATTCTTTCTATATATATTTTCTACCATGCATGCACTTTACTTTGTTTTCCCATTCTCTACCAACAAAATCCTTTCTCCTTACACTGTTCATTCATGTTTCTACCTATATTTGTTTTCCTATGCCTTTTTCTACCTACCTATAGGAAAGAGAGAAGAAAATGTATACTTGAGATTACAAACCAAAAGGGAATGCATGAGGTTTTCAAAATATAAATGATTTTATTGATACTCACTCATTCTTATGGTTGAGAAGGTATCCATCAAGATAAGAAACTTTTTAGAGGGATATTTTCCACTCCTAAACCTTTTTTGAGTTATACATGCCATTCTCTACATGTTGGGAAAATACTTAAGCATAAATGATATTTCCTTGAGAAACCCATCCCAGATCAGTAGGCTTTAAATGATAAAAGATATGAAAAAAAGAGGTCTGAGTTTTAAGCATAAAGGATATTTTATACAAACACCAAGGGAAATATATATAGTTTAATAAAAGTATGTAAATATGAAGAGAAAAACTATTCATTGCATCTTGTATTTTTATTTGAGCACCTTAACTAGCAATAGAGTTTGCATTTCCCACTAACATGTTCATGGGGCCTACCAAATCTCTAAAAGTTCAATGCTCACTTTAGGCCTAATTTCCATTAATAAAATGTTAAGTAAAACAACAAAAATTAAGGCAAATGATAATGGTAAAGGAAACTAATAAATTTTAAGCCAAATGACAGTGGTTAAGTAAAATGTTAGTTGAAAAATAAAATGTTAATATTCATTAAAAGTCAAATTATTACTTGTGCACCTTTGCCTTATTCAAAGAGTATACCAGTTCTCATTTTTCATTATAGTATTTATTTTTTACGTGTGCAATATCCCATTTAACATTACCCGATTTCATAAGTGTGAACCATAGGAGCATCCCTAAGGAGGCATTTTATTATATAGGCTGGTAGCTATAAATAATTGCATTTTTTGTATTGTTGAATCCCCAAACTTTGAGCATGATATTGGTTTAGCATATCAAAAGGGAATATAGGTTTAGATTTTGTAATACATTTGGGTTTGTTTTATTTTGATTGTATTGTTAATTATATGAAGGAATTAATAATTAGTTAGGGCATAATCATTCATGTAACACATAATTTATTGAATAATTTATTTAATTAAGATAAGATAAATATAATTTAGTGAATGCATATGAATTCAATGCATAATAATTTTTGAATATGCTATTTAGAAAGGAATTTCAACTCTATACCTTTTTTTTTAGTTTCATACTCTAAAGGAATTTGAATTTTTGTTATATGCATACAGTCAATTATATTTATAACCAGAATCAACATGAGATTAGTAATATAATATAGATTTAAATTTAATCATATAAAATGTTAAGATCCTAAAATCATTCTAATATAAGCATACCATCAAGGGTTGAAGTAGTTAACAATATAGTAAATACTCTATTGTATGAGGTAGGTAGAGTATATGAGTTTGAGTTCTATTTTAAGTAGTAACTAACATTGAATGAATCATGTGTTTATTGGATTCCATGTAGCATATCATAATTACAAAATCAAACAAAATAAATTATGCATTCAATTAATGACTTTGACCTCACTAATCATGAGTTCCTTTAAGTAGTCAACAATACTATGAACATAATACTCATCAGTTCATCAATGATAATTATGTTGATATGAAGGATGGGAATGTATAACTATTTATTTTAGACTTCAAAAACACTTATTGTATTTATATTTATTGATTAATCAATCAAGTAAATAATATAAGTCCCATGGAAACCCATTGACTATATTGTTTACCACTTGAACCCCTAATGGTATGGCTATTTGGAAGTGATCTTAAGATCTCACTCTATTATGTAATTAAACATGTATCTCTATTTTGTGACTCATCTACTAAGTACTAAGTTAAGAGAAACATAACATAAAGATAGCTATTATATAGTAATAGTATACCCAACAAGATATCTGCCACTTATGGCACTCTAAAGTTTAAATGTTTGTTGTTAATGGAGAGAGTATAGGAGTGTGATTTTTATTTGAAGTAGTAACTGACATTTAATGAATTATGAGTTCAATAAATTATATGTATTATATCCTAATTACATAAACATAAAAAATAAATTGTTCATTCAATGAATGACTATGCCCTTAGTAACCATTAATTCCTTCAAGTGAGCAACAATACAACCAACATAATACTAGTCATTTCTTTAGTGGTAATTACGATAATATGAAGGATGGGCATGCATAACTATTTATTGAAAGATTGTAAAAAAATTATTGTGTTCATTTTTCTTTATTACTCAATAAAGTTAATAAGATAAGGCTCTGACTGCTTCAACCACCTGATGATATGCCTATTTGGGAATAATTTTAGGATTTTACCCTATTCTATGTTTAAATGTGAATCTATCTTTTGTGACTCAGTTATTCCTTTAAATGGTGATATGAATGGATGTTTCTAATGCTTAATTTCATACTGTTAATGTAGAGAGTGACATAGGTAGTGGATATATTAGTACTATGTTTCTCTCCATGTTATATTTTTCTTAACTTAGTACTCACAATTAGTCTTTCTTGTGGGAATAAAAAAAACTTGGTGTTTCTTTTTGTTCATAAGTCTAGGAAGTTAATAATAGAAATATCATGGAAACCCATAGGTTTTATTGTTGACTTCTTGAACCTGATGGTATGCAATCAACTTATTTTCATTAAAATCTTAGGGTGTGCCAACTTCTTTTCATTAAAATGATATGTTTATATGAATCTTGAAGATGCTTATGTTTGTTAAATGTTTTCTTTTCTGCATAGGATTATGGTCAAGATATATGTATTTTATATTATTGCTTGATAATATACAATAAATACATGTTTTAAATATGTGCATATTGTTTATAGCCTAAGGAAAGAAGTGATAATATTTAATTTTGATCCAATTACTTATGTTATAAAATTGAATGGTTCATACTATGTAACTCATATTCATAGTATTATGATTCTTTATGATAAAAATGTAGAGAATGTGATTGTTGAAAGTAATTATAAATTAATGTGTGACCAAATATCTAATATTGTTTATGTAAGATATGAGAATCTTGTCACACTTTATAGATAAGTATAGTCACTTATGTGATAGTTTGTTGATGTGAAGATCAAATGTGTATAGGGTGTTAGGGATGTGAAATAAATGACAAGGTGGGGTCGAGCTAGTGGTGGTGCTTCATCCATTGGTACTATCATGGTTTCCCCAATTATGTAATTATAAGAAACTTTTTAATCAACCTCTTTTATCACTTTCCAAGTTATATTTGAATACAAATGATGAATAACATACACCATCATTAGCACTACAACCATGACATGTTGTCAATGATACCAGATCCTATATTGTGATATACCAAACATGCAACTTTATTGTAGAGTTTATGGGGACTCAAGAAGGAATATGTGTTAGTTTATTTATAGTATTTCCATTATATGTATTATGTGTATAATATTGGTTTATTTCATGGGGAGTAAGAAGGAATAAAAGAAAGTATGTAAAAGCAATGAATTGAGGATTCTCTCTTGGTAGACAGTACTTACAATGTCAAGTTTTAATAAATATTACAAATGAATGAATTTTTTTTTATGTTCTTCAATTTTTTTTTCATGATAATTAAATGTTACAAGTGATATTAGTATGTCTTATTACATGCGGTTAAGATAGGAATGGTTGCAAATCTCAATTGATGATAATGATTACATCATCACCAAGTGTTTCATTGGTAAGTAATTCATTTGTGTAAAGCTAATAATGATGGGTCTTGTATCAAGGATGTAATCACTTAGCACATACATATTATAAGTATTAATTTTCAGATTTTGTATAATCCCTAATTTGGGATTCATTTTGTTATTGTTAAACCCATTAAGAGTGACAACAAGCTATAATACGATTTAATATTTTTTATATATTTTATATTAACATTGATAATACATTAACCAAATAAATAAAATATAACTTAAAATTTTAATTAAATCATCCATAATAAATACCACATGTGATATTAAATCATCCATACCTAATTTATCAAATTCATCACACACGGTGTTAGGAAATTTTTCAAATTTTACATTCTTGTAAGTCATGCATTTTCATATTTTGCAAATTTAACAAAGTATAATAAATAAAAAGTTAAAAACTACTATGAAATGAAACATATAAATTTGAAAGTCAAAAAATATAGTGAAATGAATCATAGTAAAATAACACACTAATTATGATCATTGTTATCGGTGTTGGAGTTAAGAAGCATGGATGTAGTGAGATTGGTTATAGGGCAAGTCATAAGATGGATTGCAAAGTTTTTACAAACTTTGATCTCTTATTCATAAAGTTTATATTATATTATTCTCCTATAATTCTATACTTCCAAATCAATATCCATATCACTTTCCACAACTTTGTATACTCTCAGTGATGTAATTTGATCCTCAAGCCACATCTGAGCATTTAGTTTTTCTTTCCTTACATGTTCAATAAAAAGATTTATCTCCTTGTTCTCTTTTTTAGAGATGATATGGTTGAATTCATTACTCCAATTCTTTCCTTCAATTTTTCATCCATTTATTTCTCACCTTTTCCCATTTATTTCATATATCCAACATGGTCTTCAAATGCCCTAGTTTACATTCTCGAAAGTCATCATCCACTTTTGTACTCATTCAAGACTTTCATATTGGGAAACAAAATTAATTTTGGAGTGGTATTGATATTCTTAGAAGATATACATAATCAAAACCATGGAGATTTACTAATTATATGTCACTAACAAAATAAATATACATCTAGTCCTATGAAGGGATGTTACCTAAAGTCTGATTATTGGGATCACAATTGACACTCAAAATTTCAGTAAATGTATTCTTTATGAATTCATTTGTTTTTGTTTTTTTATATTTATTTATGTCCATTACTGAATAAACACAAACATTTTAATATAATGACGTGAAGCTTCATTGGTTTCTAAACTTTTTGTATCAAAATAGAAAATAATAGAACATTATACAAAATGTGAAGGGTATTACATATACAAATAAGATGTAGGGATTTATACATATTGTAATAAGATGGAAAAAAATATACAATTATATAGACCAATGGTTCATTATTTCCTTTCCTTTACGTATTAATATAGACAACACTAGACCAACACACATAATGTAAAGTGTATTATACATACAAACAAGATTTAGGGAATTATATAGACTCAAATAGGATGGAAAACAATAGATTATTATAAATATTGATGGTTCATTGGATCATTTCCTTTATATATCAAGACACAAAATAATAGACCATTACACATAATGTAAAGGGTATTATATAGACAAGTAAGATGTAGATCATTATATAGACTACAATAAGATGGATAAATGTAGACCATTATATATAATGATGGGATATTGGATCCTTTATTTTATGTAGTAGGATGGAAAATACCATACCATTACATAGAATGTAAAGGGTATTATAGAAACGAACAAGATGTAGGGAATTATATAGACTATAATAAAGGGTGTTATATAAGGAGTGAATATATATACTTGATCTATCTATACCATTACAAAGAACGTAATGTTGTAAGTTTTTCATTTCCTCTAATAAAGTGGAAAAACATCCTTGCAATTTTGATGATGTTTTTGTGACTATATAAGCCTCCTTAATACTTTTATAATATTATAGTGAATATATAATAAGAGGAAATGCTGAAATGAGGAAATACATATGTTGTATTAGGGAGCAAAGGGTTTCAATCATGATAAATTTCTTATTGTTAATCCATTTTATAATAAATCATTTTAATGATGATTTCCATACTTATCCTTTGAATATGAATCTGACAAGTAATTGGCACATGGCATGCTCAATAAAGTCCCATTAAATTTCATTGTAATCCATACACATAAGTCACTTTCATATGGTATATTCCATGGGACATAGAACATATAAAATGCATGGGGTAAATTAATAATTGATTAAAAAATAATGTATGTGAACATAATTCATTCTATTTGGTATATAACATGGTTGTATGTATCATGGAATGGTAGTAATCCTAGGATGGAAATGATAGGACTCTTAGTTGATGAACACATGTATTATATGAATTTTTTACTTTATCATACTCTAACCACTAAGCGTAACTTACCACACTAATATAATTTTCTCTAAAAGTTGATATAATTTTTTTTCTTATAATTAAAGACAAAATGCTTAAAAATAATAAAAATATATAAGAAATGGGATAATCGGCCCCATAAATTTTATGAATAAATGTTTGGGTGAATTGTTTGATTATTTTGTATAGAAATAAATAATCAGAGAAAGACTAACCCATACATAACCTAATAGACATAAAATGACAAACCAAAAAAATACAGAACGAAAATAATTGGCAAGAAAAAACCTAGTAACTTGAGTCATAATAATACATACTTCAATATATTTTAAAGTCTTACCAAACACAATTATATTAATCATCCACAAGGTGGGAGACATGGTGAAACTAACTGGGATGATGGTACAATAGATATGATAAATTGGTAAGAATATTTTAGATCTAAAGTTACACTACTATTAACTATGGGCCAAAAAAATGTAGATGAAACACAGTTAGACTAATCTAAATCTTAATGCCTAATAAAACTAAACCACAAAAAGTGTGCCATGAAATCCCAATGAAAATCACTCAATCCAATCTGAAAGAGTAATGTAGAAAACCAAATGTCTTCATTGGCTATGCTAAATAGAGAAACTTTACACATATATCAAATAGGCATCTAAAAATATCACTCTTAAAGTTTAAGCTCAAGATCTTCTAAAAATAACAAACATGTGTAATATTAATCTACCCTAAACTAACTCAATGATGAATTAAAATCTGAAAATAGTCAATAGATACTAGAGATATACATACTCAATGACAATGTTGAGAACTCAAGCTTGATGTTACATCACTAATATAAGTACTAATGTTAATAATTTTTTAAATATTGCACAATTCATTGGTTTCAAAGTAGACAAAATTGATTCAAGAGAAAATTCATCTTAGAGGACTTTTTCTTATGGGAAAATATATGGCTTCTCTCACAAATCATTTAAATAAAATTCATAGCTCATATAATAAGAAATTAACTTCTACAAAATTTGAAAACTCTTGATTGATAAACATTCATTATTTGATCTAATGTGTATAAAATTTGGGCATGCATAAATAAATCTCCATGTTTTAATTCTTCAAAATAAGAGGAACATAAGATTTGGTGCCAAAAAGCTTCTCTTCAAATCCTCTCTACTTGATCAAAATGAATGATTACCATAGACATGTGACCCAAAATGAATCCAAAACGTAAGAGAGTCTCAAGTGCTTAACATAGTTTAATAAGACACATACATCATAAGATAAAAACATTGAAACAAATAAAAATAATGGTATTTGTAGTTAATCAACTTTATTGAGGTCAACTGACTCACATATTAATCTAAATTCCAAGACATAATTATTTTCTTACCCATATATGCATGTTAAAATCATATCATAGATAGACAAAAGAGTCATAATATGCATATGGCACATTTTTCTTAATTAAGATAAATATCTATATAGAATTCCCTTATGAGAAAAGTCTCACTATATTGAATAAATCCATTCATAATAGGATCCAAGATCACATTTCCACCATATTTAGTATGTCATCACATTTGACATGATGAATGACTAAAACATATTGAATCCCTAAAAACTAAATAAATCATCAAACGTAAAACTCTTCTCCTCTTTCATTCCTTCTTTTGTCCTTAACCATCTTTATCCTACTATTAAAAAAGGAATACAGTTACTTTCATAAATAAAAATAAAAACAGTAATTATTTGATTCAATAACAAGAGTTATTGAGAAAATAAGGATAGATAATATACCTTCTCCTTCAACTCTAATCTTCTCCACTTCACATTCTTGTTTGCATCCAAGGAATTTTAGTTTTCTTTTCAAGTTTCATCACTCATGTGTAAGAACAAGATATGAATGTATTGGTGAAAAAATGAATATAATAAAAAACATATAATGTATCACTTACTCTCAAAAATTCCCTCCGCCTTAGAATATTCATCCTCTTTTTCTCTTTATTTTCTTTAGAATTATATATCTTGATTTATTCTTCTACGGCTACCAACCCTTTGGGGCTCAAATCATCAATGTTATGAATATGTTTTTTTAAAATCAACCTTCCTTCATCTACACATCTCATATAGTTATTTCTATAGATTCTATTCCACATACCTCCATTGTCTTCTCTTGATTGGATGTCTTATTTCAAGACAATCTACAATGGGATGTAACATGTGCATTTTAGCATGGTGTGACTTGAATTGTGGTTTTGACCAAAATTTATTCCCACCTTCATATAATGAAATACAATATGATGCAATATAATAGAATTTTTCTTTGTATCTAAACTCTTAAATAATATTATAACCATGCTCCTTGTACTCAAATATAACTACACACATCAAAAGGTTCAAATTAAATAAGCATCTCTAATTTAAAATTCATAGGATATACATCTAAATTGAAAATAGAAAAACATGGGATAATTACCCTTGTACGATGTGGATATTCTTATGACAACTAATTAGCCTTGTATGATGTGAAAATAATCATTGTATAATTCCTATGATAGATAAAATTTGATATTTTTTTCATGCTCACATGAAACATGTGAGTTTTTTACTTGCTCAGAGATGGTAACATGTTCCTATACAATTAAAAGCATAAAAATAATATCACAATCCCATTTTGTATAACTTAAAAAAAAACTCACAATTCTCCACATTCTACCTTGTCCTTCAAAGGATGTCCATGTTCCATTCTTTTGATCTTCTTACGAAGGATGATAACGGATGCCTATTTGGGTAAAATCAATAAATTAATATCATAATCATTTTTCATATGACTTAAATAAACACTTGAAAATCCCAAAATATTACCTTGTCCTTCTATATATGGTTGCATCCATGCAAAGAGGTTAAAGAGGTCATCCATTCCATTCTTTTTCTCTTCCTATAAGTGAGGGTAATAGGTTCCTATAAAGGTAAAAGAAATAAAAAATATCACAATCAAGTTTCATACAAATACAAAAACACTCCTAAATCCAAACATATTAACTTCTCCTTCTGACTAGGCTAGTGTGCATGGAGTTAGGTTATTGATGAATCCATAACAACTCACAATTTATAAAGTCTATGACCTCCAATGAAATAGGTGTACACACATCCTCACTACCATTGTTTACCTAATAAAAAAGTGAAAAAATTAGAAATACCAAATAGGTATATAATAACATATATGTATGAATTTAAAATAAAATAACGTGAAAGAATAATTACTTGTATCATGTAAATAATTTATAACATCATAATATGGATCATCCTCATCCTTTGATGAAGCATTTGATTTTTTTTCTTAAAAAGAGTTAGTAATAGGTTCCTTTACAGCTAAAAGAAAAAAATCATGATCACTATCAAGTTTCATACCAATTTCATCAAAGGAGATAGTAATAGTTACTTTATAGGTAAAAGAGAAAAATGATAATCACTATCAATTTTTATACCAATTTCATAAACTCACAAACCCCATATATTCCCTTCTACCATATTACCTTCTCCATGGGTGGAGGTTTTCCATGTGCATGGAAGGAGGTTATAGAACATGGTTTCATCCATTCAATTCTTTTCTCTCTTCCTATAGATGGGAGTAGTGCATTTACCCTCCATACAATTATTATGCTATAAAATTATTGCACTAGTTATAATGATAATGTATAATTGAACAAAATAATGTGGACATTTAAATACAAAAAATTAATAAAAACTTATCACCTTATCTGATTATTCCCTTTTTCATTGATTTTATTGGAGGAACTTAGGGAAGCTTCTCCTAGGTTTGGTATGCACATCATGTTCCACATTCCCATTAAAAGGTTGGACCAGTTAAAAATTTAAATAGTTATTGATCACAATAATAAAATGGTTAAAATTTGAATATAATTAGTTCACAGTACTAATATTTTCAATTGGGGGAGACTTAAGTCAATGTGAAACAAGATTAACATTTTGTGTTGGTTACGAACCACCAAGAGTTGTCTATATCTAGGTTTAAATAAAAAATGATAAATGGTTAGCATTACATATAACTATTAATCACTTAAATAATTAAATAAAGTAAGCTCAAACCAAACAATGTTTTCATATTAACAAATGAATGTCATTTAATTCAACCTACACGTCTTTAATTATTTGTGTTGGTTTCTCTTCTACTCCATCAGATGATTTTACAAAGTTATCAACTTATTTGTTCCTCATTTAGTTGTGATATGTAACTTTATTTGATACAATTCAACTACCAATGAATGAAGGATTTAAAAAGGATCGTAGGCATGTTTTGGGTCAAGAACAGTCATGGAATTTATTGATAAGATAACATACACACCATCTCATAGACATAATATTAGAGAACTATATACTAATGACAAGATAATTTTAATAATAACAAAGACATACACTCATGTAGAGAAAACCAAAACAAACAATAATTGTTTATACACATTGTCTATTTATGGAAGGGATATAAGTGCAATACATTGTCCATATTATGTGAACAATTTATATGTCCAATATATGTATGATAAAAGTGCAGTGAATTATATGTCCAATTCATACATTGAAGGATTTGGAATCCCATTACCTAAAAATTTAATATCATGATTGATCAATTAAAATATCTAGTAAAAGACATACTTATTTGGAGCTAAAATGTTCTTCTTCATTTCTTCTACCATGGCCAGAGAAGCCAGGCGTGAAAAACTAGTTGAGAGGGAGTGTATGTAGAGTGAGGATATTCATATATAGTGATTGATAATGTTATTTAATATTCTGTACACAAATTAGATAATTATGAAGATAATCAAGATATCAGACTTTTCCAATCATTGTATCCAAGCAAGAGAAAAATATCATGTACAATAGTCAAATGGATGTAAAAATTGGGTTAAAACTACATTATTATGGTAAAAGAGAATAAAATTATATTCATACACTATTACCTCCACCACAATCATGGATATGATTATAGGTTATGTCAAATGATCCAAAAATATGACATTAGTACATGACATAATATATTTAGTTACCAAAAGAAAAACAATAATATTTAAATTAAGATTGTCTATCAATTTTAGTGCAAAAATATATAATGTTGCACATAGTAAATTATAAAATATTAAACATGATAGAATACAAGTTTAAAATATATAATTTTTTCCATAATGAACATATTACTTTAAAAAAAATGTCCTTCATTTCATTACTTCCCCATCATCAAATGCTAAGGTTATACCATTATTAGATGTTAAACTAATATTATGATAAATGGGATTTAATATTATATAATAAAGATAATACAATTAATTATAGGTAACCAACCAATATATTAATTTCCTCCTTTGAGATGCTCCTATGAATAAGGTGCACACTTATGGAAATAGGTAATGGGAACACAACCTCATGCAAAGGTTCAAAAGAATATGGTAATGACAAATGAGAGATGGAATAGGAGAAAGGCCTATAGGTAATTGAGAATGTAATATGTGGGGCCCATTATTAAAGTGATAATGGGCCAATAAAATGAATGTACCATAGGGACCCTCAGAGTATCCAACAAACACGTGAGAGTTACATTGATAATTAACCTTCATATTCCTATTGGATACTCTGTCTACCCTCAAAGTTTCTAGTAGGCATGTGAAGGTCACACTGATATTTTACCTCCATGTGCCTATTAGATACTCCATATACCCTTAGAGTATCTAGCATGTAGGTGGAGTTCACACTAATAGTTGACCTCCAACTAAATGTTGAATACTCCTTATACCCCCTCTATCCATTCCATTGGCCTATTAGCCATGTAACAATTGGCCCCACTTCTTACATCATCAATTCTAAGTGTAACTAATTGGTACATTATTAAATTTAATTAGACTTCACCCCTAACATTTAGCTTAACCACTTTCATTTACCTTAATTGTTGTCATTTGCACTATTAGTTAATCAGATCCTACATAGGTAAAAAAACAATAGTGTAATGGTAAACAGACATTGATATATTCTTCGAATAGGGGTAAAGCACGCAAGTAATAGGTTAATGTTTAATAGATATTAATATTTATTTTTCAACTAGTATTTGAGTTAAACATTATTATTTTAATAATCATGTTGTTAATAAATGTTATACCAACTACGTGAACTGGACATTCATCGATTTGGTAATACCTAAAAAAATGTTAGATAAAATATGAATACATCATCTAGTTAAGGCATTCACATGTGGTGTGGACTTACAAATTGTTCATTACCCCATGAATACTCACATCCCACTTTTCCATCACTTTACCTTGGTGTATTTTGCATTGAATGTCCCTATTATTTACGCTCATAATTAAGGATGTAAAAAGTGGGCCCCATCATTAGAGGGATAATAGGCCAATAGAATGGATGGATAGGAGGGATCATCAGAGTATCCAACAAGAACATGGAGGTCACACTGATACTTAAAATACATATGCCTATTAAATCCTCCATCTACCCTTAGAGTATCTGGTAAGAATGTCAAGGTCACACTGACAGTTAACCTCTATGTCCCTATAGATACTCCATCTTCCCTTAGAGTATCCATCATGGATGTGGAGGTTAGGATGACAGTTGACCTCCATATTCCTATTCGATACTCTTTATACCCTTAGAGTATATATTAGGCACATGGAGATCATGATGATAATTAACCTACACATGCCTACTAGATACTTTGACTCCCCTCCCTCTTCATCGATTTTATTGGCCCATTATCCCTCTAATAATCAAACTAAGTTATTACATCCTAAATTATTAGTGTAACTAGATGGCAAATTCAAAATAACCTCAAAATTGAGGATGTAATAAGTGGGGGCCATTGACAAAGGGATAATGAGCCAATAAAAGAGACAATAAATAGAATATTAAATCATCATTTTTAAATCTTGTGCCCTACCAACACTAGTAGATAAAGTATCTCGAGGGGATATGGAGGTAAACTATTATCATGATAGCCCATCATAAGCATACCATTTAGTTACACTCACAATAGATGGTATAATAATTGATTCAACCCAAATAATTTATGAGTGTTCAATGTTTAGCATGGATGACCACACTTTTAGTTGAATTCTACATCCTCATTATTTACTCTATCTAAAAGTTCTCCATCTATCATCTACTAGGGTTAAACTTCATAACTTCATTACCATGTATAAGTGACATGTGTGTATTGCCCATAATGAAATGTAATGGGGATTCATGAACCCTAATATGTGGCATAGTATTTTACATTCATATTAAAAGGCTTAATGTGCATGTGCCCATGAAAATGAATTATTATAAAGTAGAATAATAGTAATAAAGTGATCATGATAGAGACCCCTCTACTCTTTCCATACTACAACATCTAAATTTCCTCATTAAAGCATTTCTTCTTGGTATATACTCACAATATAATTTTATACAACCACACCATCAAAGTTTCAAGGATGTTTATCCACTTTGTTCAAGGTAAAAGATATCTCACAGCCTTTACATTCTTTATAATAGAATACATAGATCAAGTATTAACTTTTTAAAAAAAAAGGAGTTTGTATATATATTCATTTCTTGTATATATATTCATTATTTGTATAATAACCTTTACATTATATATATTTATATATATATATAATTCTTGGATATGCTACATATAAAAGAATTTGAAATCTATACCTTTGTATTTGTACTATAAAGAGAATTTGAATGATTAGAATTTTGATCCTTGGCCTATTCACACTATTTTAAATATTTTGATGTAAACAAAAGATTGAAATGAACCATGAGTATGTATAATGTATATTTTTAGTCTATTCACACTATTATCCATATTATTACATAAAATAAAGAAACCAATGAACCATCAGTCTGTATAATGGTCTACTATTGTTCATTATCAATAAGTATTATCGTAAGTATTGGGGATACTAATAACCTTTATATAAAAACTAAAATGATCAATCTTGATAAATAAAGGAAAGGAACTAATGAACCAATAGACATATCTCATTATCATACAAAGATAATCAAAGGATATTACTATCATACAATATACCATTATATATAATATATATAACATTCACACTACTATCCATCTTATTAGACAAAGGAAATGAACAAATTAACAATCATTTTGTATAATGGTCTATTTTTGTTCATTATTAATAATAAGTATTATCTTAAGCATTAAGAATACTACCCTTTACATAAAAACTAAAACAACCAATCCTACTACACAATGGAAAGGAACTAATGAGCCAATAGATATATCTCATTATCATAACAAGACAAGTAAAAGGTATTACTATTATACAATAGACCAATATACTGAGTGTATAAAATGTAAAGGGTATTATACAAGTAATCAAGATGTATGGCATTATAGAGACTATAATAAGATGGAAAAAATGTACCATTATATAGACTGATGGTTCATTAGTTCCTTTACTTTAAGTATAAATATGGAGGTCAAAAATCATCTTAGAAGGTCATATCATTTTAGTTTTCATAATACATTGGGTTTGTTCTATGTGGACTATATTTTTACTTGCCGAAAAGTATAAATCATTAGCTTATTGAATAATTTGTATAATTATGATATGATACATATAGTTTAATGAAGTGTATATGACTTAAATGCATAATCATTGTTGTAAATGAAACATATAAAGGAATTTAAACTTTATACCTTTGTATTATAGCTAAACTCTATTCACACAAAAATCTAACTTTGCCTCTAAAACATTAATTGCATGGAGTAGACAATAATACAACCTATGGGTTTCTATGATGTTTCTATTATTAACTTGATAGAGTTATGAAAAAAAACTAAACCAAGTGTTTTTCAATACCATAATAAAAATTAATACTAAGTACTGAGTTAAGAGAAAAATAGCATAGAGGGAAACATAGTACTAAGATATCCACCACCTAAGTTACTCTTTCCATTAGAAACAAGAAATCAAACATTAGAAACATCCATTCAATCAAAATTTAATGGAATAACCAAGTCACAAAAGATAGATGCAATTTTAAACATATCATAGAGTGAGATCCTAAAATCATTCCCAAACATAAATACCACCAGGGGGTTCAAGTAATCAATAATATAGTAAATGGATTTCCATGAACCTTATATTATTAACTTGATTTAGTTATCAATAAAAATTAACAAAATAAGTATTTTGTAATCCCATAATAAATATTTATACATGCCCATCATTCATATTAGTATAATTATAATTGAAGAACCAACGAGTATTATGTTGACTATATTGTTGACTGCTTGAAGGAATTCATGATTAGTTAGGGCATAATAATTTGTTCAATGCATAATCATTATTTGCATTATTGAATATTTAATCCTAGAGCATAAAATTATTCCCAAATAAGCATGACATCAGGTTGACAAAAGTGAAAAATACAATCAATGGGTTTCCATGATCCTTTTATTATTAACATGATTAGTGTTCTACAATCCCATAAGAAACACTTATACTAAATACTAAGTTAAGAGAAATGTAATATTGAGAGAAAAATAGTACTAAATTATCCACCACCCATGTCACTATTTCAATTAAAAATAATAAATTAAATATTAGAGTGAAAAAAGTGGTGGATATCTTAGTGGATATACTAGTAAAAATTACACATAAAATAGTTATACATGCCCATCCTTCACACTATTATAATAATCATTGAATAATTGAGTATTATGTTGACTTATTGAAGGAATTAATGATTAGTTAGGGCATAGTCATTTATTCAATGCCTAATTTATTTTTATAGTTTATGTAACTAGAATATTATACATTTAATTCATTGAAAACATTATTTATTTAATGGCAATTACTACTAGAAAAAGAATTCACACTCCTATAATCTACCTCATAAAATACTACATTAGTACAAAGAGAATTATAATAGGGCATTATACCAATATAGTAGGGGATAAAATAAATAAGGAATTGGTAATTGTTATAATAGGTTGTTTGAATTAACACCAAGCCTACCTATAAAAGGTTAGTTATGATTCTTAAGGCATTGTCAGGCCTCACTGACGTAGTTAAGAATAAGAATGTTAATAATCAAGAATAAGCAAAGTATGAAATCAATGGAATAGGGGTCAAAATTCTAAACATTCAAAACCATATAAATTATAAATATAGAATACAAATGATCTCATTTAATCATAATCTTAGTGGTTTAGTGTCAATTAATACTAGAAAAAAAACTCACACTCCTATACTCTACCTCATAGAATAGCACATTAGTATAAAGAAATTTATAATAGGGAATTATACTAGTATAGTAGGGGATAAAATCAATAAGGAATTGGTAATTATTATAATAGGTTATTTTAATTAACAAATTATTATAATAGGTTGCTTGAATTAACACCAAACCCACCTATAAAAGGTTAGTCATGATTCTTAAAGCATTATCGAGCCCCACTAATGTAGTTAGGAATAAGAATGTTAATAATCAAGGAGAACTGACGTTTGAAATCAATGGAGTAGGGGTCAAAATTCCAAACATTGAAAATGCTTTACATTATAAACCTAGAATACAAAATGATCTCATTTAATCAAAAATATTAGTGGGTCATATATAGTTAGTGAGTAGAGCAAGGGTCAAAATTCAAAACATTCAAAACCCTTAAAAGTATAAATATAGAATATAAAAGGAGTTCATTTAAATTCATGTAAAATTATGGTATAAATCTAGAGTGGAGAATTATAGTATAAAGGTAGAATGTGAAATTCTAAAATTAACTAGTTCGTATAAAATCACCTACTTAAAACCCTATGTTCCCATATCAATTTCATAAATGTAGGGACTATAGAACTTACCTAGTTGGGCCAAGCCCTAAACCAATTCCAATATTTATGAAT
>JARHVA010007754.1:75000-82500 GCA_037957365.1 Torreya grandis | reverse complement strand
AATAGGTAAGACTTTTATCGCATGTTTATTTTTCACAAAGATAGCGGTGATACAAAACAAAAGATGGAGTGTAATAGTTAGTATATGTTGGCCACATCAGAGTTATGAATAAAAAACATTTTATCCATTTCTATAAATATTTTTATTTATCTGTTATTATAAGTAAATAATATATTTCATATTAATTAAACATTCTTCATAGCATTGTTTATATCATGATATTGGACATATTAAAAAATATATTATCTCTATGTATGATTTCACTGAATTTGCATTTTATGCTAATCTTTTATTTTTTATTACATGAATATATTAAACCATTTATTATTTTTATCAAACATATTATGGATTGTGTGTGTGTGTGCGCGCGCGCGCGCGCGTGCGCGTGTGTGTGTGCGTGCGTGTGTGCGTGTGTGCGTGTGTGTGTGTGTGTGCGTGCATGCGTGTGTGTGTGTGTGTCTATATATATATATATATATATATATATATATATATATATATATATATATATATATATGAAAGATCAAAATTGAATTTATTCTCTACATTGCATAAAATAGATTCAATATTCAATAAAGTAATATTGACTAGTTGTTACACATAAACCAAATAAAAAAAGAAACATGTTGGACATATGAGCCTAATTAGAAGTGAAAACCCTTGGATCTTTGCCAGTTCTTTATTCACAACACAAATATAAAATGATCTGATTATAAGAATATAGATTATTGACATCTTGCAGAGACCATTCTATTTTAAAAGATAGTACTTTAGCAGGTTTTCAATTCTCCTTCTAGCTTTAGTGAAATGAGAAATCATGTTTCCCTATCATGCTAATAACCTACATTAAACACTGCCTTGAATAGAGAGAGGTTGCTAATAATGTACAAAATATTTCTTCCAATCATAATGCAGTAAATAATATTTTTTAAATTGGTCTCTTAAAGAAATCACTATTTAACCCTCAAAACTTCAATGCAATTTTTTTTTCCTATGATGAGCACATGTCATTGGCCAATAATATGTTGGATAATTTTAAGTTAAATCAAATTGATGACTATAATAATAATTAGATTCTAAAATTTTATGGTGATTTTTTCCTTATAATTTTATGCATGACTCTAAGTTTCATGTGTTTTTAAGTATTATAGATATTAAAAACTGAATCACAATAATGTTTTGAATTTACATAAATATACATATGGTCTTTATACTTGTTTCTATTAAAATTGTTGCACTCCCTGTATATATAAATACGTAAGTCTATCAAAATATATCCAATATATTGGTATAGTATTATGAAATATACTTTTTATCTTTTAATAATTTCACCTTATATTTTAGTATAGTTTTTTTTTCTCTTTGTTATTAAATGAAAAAAAAAAATATTGCATATTTTTATAGTTGAATACTTGAAAAGATATCTTAAAAAAAGATCAGACATTAGAATATATAAAGGTCCATGAAAATATATTATAATACCTAAAAAATTGTACTAGAACATTCTATAAAACTTTTCCAAATTTTTTTAATAATTGTTTAAAATGAATAAAATGTGTTTAACATAATTTTCCATGCAACTAAAGAGTCATAGAATTAGCTTCTCCAAAAATTATGAGTTAAAGAATTTTTTGTGAAAAATAAAATAACTCAGATAAAGATATTGGCCAACTATATGTAGCTTATTTGCATTTATAAGCATGAAACTAATGAAAGTTGGTCAAGTAGAACTAATAAATCAAAAAATTCTTCCAAGTCTCATTTAAGAAATATTGGTTACCATAGTCGCCAAAGCTTACACATAAGTGACGTTAGAATAATTATTTCTACTAGGATATAATTTCAATAGTATGTTGGAATAATATGAATTCTCTAAGGCTGTAACAAAATTAAGAATTCAAATACATGATTTAGGGTATGTACATTTTTTTGCCATCAATTATCTTGTAAATGGTGGAAAATCTCAATCTATAATATTCTATCATTGGGATGGAAATCAAAGAGATATATTGTCATGGTATTATATATTGTTCACAAATTATCTAGTGGCCCATGTTAGCTTCAACAAGTAGATGAATATTAATATACGGAAACGATCATTAATTTGATTCAAAAAAGCCTTTAGATTTGTTAAATCAATTTTATAATAATATCTAATAAAATAATTCATAGCAAGATAATGTATGTAACTTAAAATTATTTTATAAATTTCTTGTTAATAGATGTAGATAGATAAGGAGTGAGAAACTGATGGACACTATAATAATTATCATTAATGGAAATATTGTAGATATTTTTTTAATATTTAAGTTTGACTTTATAGTCTCCTCTCTAGAGAGTATTAGTTTACTAGGACATAAAATTATTCATGATTAAATGTGTGTAATGGTCAAAGGGGTAGACATAAGAATTCATATCTATTTTAAAATAGTTGTTTTATGTTTTTATTCATGGTAAAACTTTAGTTGGTGCTTTGGTGTTCTATTTATTTTCTCAAGATTATAGTTGTAAGGAGAATCTAGTGGATAAAGGATAGCTATAGGTTTTTCCATCATGCTTCCCCTTCAAACATGTAATTCATTATGGGAAGAACTATTATATTATCTTGATGTGTCTAATAATCAAGTTAGAGATCTTAAATTTAGGCTTAATGAAATCTTTACCAATCTACCTATACCCTGGTTTAGTCAAGAAAATCATGTTACAAAAGTTAGTGGAATGTAAATGATGATTTTACAGTAGATAATTTTTAATGGCATTAGTCTAGATGTCAGATGGAGGCTTTTGATATCTTATTCAAAAGCAATTTGTTATGTATGCTAATACTTATAGAGTATGAAAATGACATGAAACACATGATGCATATTTTATTTGATAAGTATCATCCTCACACATCATATTATATGTTCCTTCCAAAAAAATGTTAGTGCACCTATTACTTGGTGATTATATTTTATTTGGAGCATTGGGATGGATTACATGAATCATGTAAGGAACTATGGGTATGTCTAAATCCATGAATTGAGATGCCATAATTATGGATCCTTGATGAGTTAGAATGAATAAAATATGAATGGAGATATGAGACTAGTTCAGAAGATGATATTGATAAGGACCCACATGACTTTACTAGATAGGAATCAAATAGGTATTAATTACATCATAAATTGGTTTATGTAAAATGGATTTTACTAAATAATGGGATTATATGAAAAAGACATTGGCTCTATCTGTAATTGTTATTTTTTTAGCTTTCTTATTGTCAATGGATCAATGATCAAGATATATTTTTTATTGCATTAGAATCAATGATATTTAATTTTTAAATCTTCGTTTAATTTTCTATGTAGACCATATACTTAAAAGAAAAGAATAAACACACTTTTATTAATGTTATTTCATTGCTTGATGTTGAGTTCTTAGAGATTGGTTTGTAATGTTATAATGCTATTAAGCCTATATATCTAATTTCAAATTGAATTGATTTAACTTGAAATTAGCATATGCACTTTTGGATAATCTAATGTAGGTTCCCTCTATTCAAGGTAGTTTTCAATGTAGGTAGAGGTGCATGAAATTTTTAGCTACATAGTTTTACAGGTGACATTAAACAGATTTACAATTTGTTAATTCTTCCATAGTTTTATTTGTGTTATCGATAAAGCATTCAAAAATTTCAAGATATTTTTAGAATTTATCATGATAGGCATCTGCATATGTTTTTTTTTGTTGTTGTATTTAATAATGTAAATGAAATGATTGGGTTTTATGGAGGTGTGAAGAATCTACAAGTCATATAATGTATTCAATAATGATGCATGAAAAGCCTATCTTCATTGGTTGATATATAGTTGTGTTCTTCAAGTGCATTGATTTATTTTACATGAAATTTTATTTGGTGTGTATTTCCTATAACATCATATGATTATAAGAAAGTTAATTGATCAATATATTAACATTTATTTTGTACATCTACGAAGAAATTTTAAAATTCAAGTTAATTTTATTATCTTTTGAAAAGTAACATTATAAGGAAAGGGTTTTAACAAAAAAATGTTTTTTTATAGCTTTACATAATAAGCCATATGGTTTATTTCTTTGTTCATCATTATTTTTTGGATAAAATATTGTGAATTTTTTATTTCTAGATTTAGTGGAAATTACTTGATTCTGTGTCCAAACACAAGTGACCACACTTGTAGTAGATGTTATTTTGTTATAAATATGATTGTCAAATGATTAATTGAACTATATGAACTAATAAGGAAATGAAAGGAATGGAATTGATGATAAATACATTATTCAATCCAAAAGATCTTTCTCTATCCCTATGATGACACTTTAATATTATAAATTATGGAGTTTTATAAAATGAATAGAAATAATAATGTGAACCCTTTTTTTAGTTACTCTATTTTTTATATAAAAAAATGTTTTTTATTTATTAAAATACATATTCTTATGACCAAGTTAACTAAACAAGACATTAACATTTATTATGTACTCCTAAGATGAAGTTTAAAAATGAAATTTTATTTTATTAGTTTTTTAAAAGTAACATTAGAAAGAGACATTTAAAACTCCAAATTATATTTATGTAGCCTTGCATAATGACACATATAGTTTCTTTATTTTCTCATTATTATTATTTGGATAAAATGCTATAGATTATTTCTTTAGAATTTCAGTGGAAAAAACTTGATTTTGTGTCAAAAAACTAGTGGCTAGAGCTATAGCAGAGATTGTATTGTTCTAAAGATGCCTCTTAAATAATTATTTGAACTTCATAACCTATTATCTAAATTTAATGAACTAAATTTATGATAAATACATTGTTCATCTCAAAATATACTCCTTTATACATGTGATGAGATTGCCAAAGAAAGCAGATGTTTAACAAAAATACAACATTTTATGGTAAGTTATAAAATTTTATTTTGAAGATCAACTTATGGTTGACCTTAATTATAATTTGTAATTACATTGGACTCATATATTATGAATATGCCATAAGAATACATGCTAGATAACTTGACGATCCTAGTGAGTGTGATATTGCATTCCAATTTGCAAACACCCATTTGAACTTAACACCAATTGCATTAAATTTAATAGTATAATTGATACATTTTTAATATTTACATATATGAAAGATAAAAATCGAATCTAATGTTTACATTGCATAAAACATATTTTATATTCAATCAAGTAATATTAACTAGTTGGTACACATAAGATAAAAAGAAAGAAAATCAGGTTGGACATATGAAACTAACTACTAAAAAGAACCTTCTGATCTTTACCAATGGTTTATTCATAATGAAAATAAAAAAAAAATTATCAATTGACAAACTATAAATCCTTAATAATTTTGTGTGTGGGTTAGAATCGCATCTAGCAAAGATTCAGTGGTAAGTAATTTAACATATTTGTAATTATTGTTCTGACTTTGGAAAGATAACAAACTATGTTTTGGCATCACGTTGACAATGTGTAGTTAACATTACCTTGAATAAAGAGAGTGGAAATAACACCCTAAATTTTTTCTCTAATCACAAGGCAATGATTAATATTTTTTTATTCAGCCTATTGAAGAGCTTGTACCTTGTCCCCTGAAACTTTAATGCATATTTTTTGTATCCAAACCGAGGACATGCCATTGGGCACAAACTTGATGGACAATTCAAAATTAATGTAAATTCATGACTACAACAATAATTAGATTTAAAAAAATATTATTGTGATTTGTTCCCTTATAATTTTATGAGTAAATCTAATTTTCATATGTTTTTCAATATTGTAGATATTAACAATTAAATTAAGAATTATGTTTTACATTATATAAATATGCATATGGTATTCATACTTGTTTGTCTTAAAATTATTTCACAATATGAACTCATAAATACATTATATTTTAGTATAGTTTTTGTTATATGTTCTTAAAAAAACTTTTGTTTATTGCATATTTATGTAGTTGAAGACTTAACAAGATATCTAAAATAAAATTATAATACAAAATAAGGTAGAAATATCTATTAAAATGTATTTTAACATGTATAAATATGGATTATAATGTTTTGTAAAGCCTTTATATAAAATTTAAAAAAAAATTAAAGTCAATAAAAAATAATTCACATAGTTTTCTATGCAATCAAGGAGTCAGGGAATGAGCTCAAATACTATGTTAGAGTTAAAATGATTAATGTGAAAAAAAATAAAAAAATATTGGCCAAAGTTATGTATCTTATTGTAAATTTCAAGCATGGAATTAATGGTGGTTAATGAAGTAGGACTAAGAAACTAGGGAATTATTCCAGGACATATCAAAAAGAGATTGGTTCCAGTAGTCATCAAAGCTTATGTAGAGGTGATGTTAGAACAATTATTTCCACTGGCAGATAATTCAACTATTATGTTGGAATAATATGTGTTTTTGAAGGCTAAAATAAAATTATTAATTCTAAGACATGATTTAAGGTATGAACATTTTTTTGTTATCAATTATCTTATAGTTTTTCAAAAATCTAAATCTATAGGAGTATCATCATGTTGGAACCAAAGACTTTTTTCCCTATGATATTTGATATTATTTCATAGATTCTCTAGTGATCCATATCAACTTGAGTGACCAAATGCATATTGGTTTAGGAAAAGGATCATGAATTTGATTCCACTAAGTCTGCAGATATATTGGATCAATTTTATAATAATTTATGGTGAAATAATTCTTAGTAAAATAATATATGTAACTTCAAACTGATTTATAATTTTATTTTGTTGATATAATGAATATGACATTTCTTCATCTTGGTTTTTTTGACAATGCATCTAAATGGCTAAAGAACCTCTAGACATTGTAAATTTTTATGGTAATGAAAATATTATAGATATTGTATAAATATTTGACTTTTCATATTGATTTTTCCATATAAAGATCATTAGTTTAATGAGACTTAAAATCAATAATAGTTTTATCGAGAAAACAATGGGAAATATATGGCTATAACTTTTCCCTAATTTCTTCCACTTGAAACATGTAGTATTTAATGAGAATAATGATTATGAGCTCATGATGTGTTTGACAATTAAGTCAAAGATCTTGAATATATGCTTAATGAAATCTTGACCAATTCACCTTTCCATTGAGTCAGTCAAAAAATTACTATCGATATAACTTGGTTGAATTTTAATGATGCATTTACAATGGATATTTTACAAGGACATTATTCTAGATAAAATATGGAGGATTTTGATATCTTTTTCAAAATCAATCTCCTATTTGAGCTCATGGATGTAAAAATTGAAATAGACATGCACCCCATGATGCATAATTGGTTTGACAAGTATCTCCATCATACGTCATACCACACATTTATTATGAAGAAGTTTTAGTGCACTTATCATTTGGTGATTAGATTTTTATTCATGCTATGGGACAAATTGTATGAATCATACAAGCAACTTTTGACATGTCTAGATACATGTCCTGAGATGTTA
>JARHVA010007754.1:65000-70000 GCA_037957365.1 Torreya grandis | reverse complement strand
ATAGTAATAGTAATAGTAATAGTAATAGTAATAATAATAATAATAATAATATTATTATTATTATTATTATTATTATTATTATTATTATTATTATTACTATTACTATTACTATTACTATTACTATTACTATTACTATTACTATTACTATTACTATTACTATTACTATTACTATTACTATTACTATTACTATTATTATTATTATTATTATTTATGTTATGTTTCAATAACTATTAAGTTTTCATTATCATAGACTTCTCATATGCAAATAGGCATGTCATAAGCTTAATTTACATTGCATGGGTTTAAATAAACCATTATCTTTCTTATTATAAGTAAGTTCATCTGCATGTTGAACTTGTTACTCTATTTCATTGAATTATTTTTTAACTTGTGGATGATGCAATTTGTATTGTATTGAACAAGGTCGGTGTGATTTTATTTGAAAAATAAATACATGTATTTACTCTCAACAATGAGAAGTTATTAATTCACATGAATGAAAAGTACTTCAAGCTTTAGGTTTTTGACATTGATCTTTCTTTTTTTAAACATTCTTAAAAGATTTTATATTGTCTAATAGTTTTTAAATATAACTAATGATGTTATGTTCAGAACGGACATTCCATTGAAATGAAAGCTTTTGGAGACAATACACCAGCAAGATCAACAAAAACATGACCACTTACATTCACAAGTCATTACTAGTTGTAAGTTACATTTTTTATAGGTCAATGAGAATTATTAGCTATTTGACTATATACATATTAACATATCTTATCATGTATCCAAATGTCAATATGTCTTTCTATAATTGTATAAATAATTTATCAATGTAAGTTTAGTATTTGTTAACTGAATAATTTTGTATTTGCATAGTTTAGATAATCTTTATGGATTCTTGTAAATTACCAATGTTCAAGTATTAGGTGAAAATGTGTTTGTAATTGATGAAAATTCCATCTATTTATTATAAAATATATATATCATGGAATTGGATATACTAATGAATTACCATTTTTTTTTGTACAATGTATACATTGGTATATTTGCCCATTGTACAATGAGTTTTTATTCTTTTTACAATTCAATGCTACATCTCAGAGGTGAGGCATTTTCTAAATTAAAATTTATGCCTCATGACTTATCAAAAATCCTATACTATAAAAATACAAAATGGTACATGGATAAGTTATGGACATATATAATTGCATATCACAAAAATAACATACAAGACTAGATATGCATTAAATAATTATCACTAAGTATTTTTTTTGCAAAGGATTTTATCCCATTGCTATTTTCTTTGTAAACAAATTTTGATAATGCAATAAGTATGATGTTCAACATTGGTTTTCTAAATAAGGCAAATAATGACAAGGGATTTTATGGTTCTTATTCATAGAAATATTTGATTCTCTTACATGGATGAACTATGGTGTTTAGGATTTATGGAATATTATTGTTCCCAAACTGATAATGTTTTTTTTTTAATTTATACACTGGCTAAGCTTAAAATTTATTCATAAACTAATTATTGGTAAAAACCCTATGATCTAAACTAATGCTTCATTGACAACACAAATAAGAAATTTGAAGAGAATCAATGAACCATAAATCCTATAGTTCCCCCTCTGCATGCCAGGGAACATAAAACATATTATGATATTTTTATATAAAAAAATTTGGTTTCTTGAAATTGCACTTTGAAAGAAAGAAAAATAAAAAGAAAAAATATAAACAAAAAATTCAAACATTTCTTGTTAAATGTTTCTCTACATTTTTTTATATTTCTATATTGTTGCATTGATTTATTAGAATCTTCCATTCATCAAAACACAAATAATGCTTCATTTATTTTAATTTATATATAACACATGAAAAATGTGAAGGAACTAGTTAATTTTCTTTTAGAAAATAAAACATACGTTGTGAGTATTCTAACATGTCGATTAAAAAATATATTGTTTGTTCCACTGTGATTAGAGAAAATATTTAAGATTTTATTAGTCTCCTTTTTTTTTTTTGAGGCAAGTATTGAATATAACTGGAAGAATATGAATTTCATACTTTGAAATTTTGAGGGAAAGTTAAATGTAGCTATCAAACTTTACAAGTTTTAAAACTGCTTATAAAATAACTTCATATTTAAACAAAAAATAGATATTATTTAAGAATAAGATTTTGATAGATGGGAAATAACAATGGGATCATGTTTTTCATGGTTGGTCCTATTTATTTGGTTCCCAACTCTAAATTTTCATTTAATCAAATGTATTTTTTAGGTTTCAAATAAAAGTTTTGTTGTAAAATGTTGTTAATTTACTTAAGTAGCATATATTTCATAGAATTTAAAAAACATGAGACTGCTAATAAATAAAAATACTCCTATAATTTCTTAGCAATACCTCCTTAGAAATAATTACTTATTTCTCAATGCAAGATTACTAGCTTAAACTTGGTTATCAATAGGATGGAAAAATTTTGTTTATGATTTTGCTAAAGTTATTAGAAGATTTGTAAATTTGGTAAAGTACTTGGCTTTCAATGTTGGATTGATGCAATGCATGATTGAGATGAAGGTAATTACTGACTTTCATTTTAATATCTTTGTTTCTAGGCATGTAGAGGAGAAAATATTGAAGATTTTCACTTTATCAACTCTTTTACTATTTTTTATTTTTGTTGTGAGCAAAGCATTGGCTAAAAAATTAGGGTTTTTCATAGCAATACAGTTTGTATCCATGACCTTATTTATATTTATATTTACTTTATGTATAATATCTACATAATATCATTAGATTTTATGAGCTTGTAGACTACGTCTATTTATTTACTGGATAAGAATTTTATCATGGTGCTTTGTTATTTTTGTGCAAAGGTATTAGCAATACAAGAAATGGTAAAGTTGACTACAAGTTCTATAAGCAAGACAAATAGTAACAAAATATTGTAGGGTTCTTGTTAAAGAGAGGTTTTATTTTTGGGTAGAGTAAAGTAAGATATTTAGAGTTAAAGTAATTAGCATTATTGATATTAATTTCAATTTTTAAGGGTATGTAGATAAAATACTATTGGTGACCAATTTTCTTATTATATTTGGTTCATATCCATGAATTAATTTTCTCTTTATCTGGGTTATGTTTAACATCTATGCAAAAATATTTATCATCAATTCTATTCCTATTATTTCCTTAGTAACTTATGGAGTTAAATTAATGATTTGAAAGTCATATTTATAGTGGTACATAATCTGCTACATGTCTAGCCACTAATGTTTATACACAATCACTTTTTAAGAAATAATCTACAATATTTTATCCAAATAATAATGATGACCAAAGGAACAAACTATATGTATCATGATGTAAAATAAATTTTAATGGCTTGATCAATTAAATTTTGATTCAAGATTTTATTTACATATTGGCCTATTAAAATACATTATAAAGTTATAAGATAAAGCTTACAATCTTTGGAATGTCTTACCTTAAAAATAAAGACAATTTGCATAAACTATAATAGTGTCCACTGCCACAAGAATTTAGTATCTAAGAATCAAACCCCAATACTCATCTCTTATATATTTAGTTTCAAGTACTTTACCAAGTTTCCAATTCTTGTATTAACTTTAACAAGATCACAAACCATGTTTTTTTCATTCTACCACCAAACAAGTTTACAAATGTGCATTTAATTGAACCTCAAATTTGACCAACATATAATCCCATACTCTACCATATATATTTAATATATTCTTTGTCTATTCTCAAGGGATTTACAATAGCAAAATCAATTAAGCCCATGCTAAAAGAAAGAGATATATACTTAACCATAGAACATTGCATACATCTATACTAAAAATTCCAATTCTATAAAGTCTCTAACTAATAGAAAAAAATAAAATCATGAACAAAATACTTAATAACAATAATTTATCTTTATTGATGTCCATTATTGTCATGAAAATGTTATTAGTAGACGGATTGACCTTGATTTTCCATAATGTTTGTGTTATGCAATTGTCTATGTCTAGAATTTACCTATATTCCATTTTTTGTCCACTCTATTCTTGAATCAATTCTCAAACCATTAAAAAATATCATCATGTCCACACTATTTGCCTATTATAAATTATATAAAAAATCCTAGTTCAATAGGTAAAAAACCTAAGATACAATTCAGTGACTAGGCTTATCTCGTCTTCTATTCACCATAACACCTAGAAAGTAATGCATTGATCCTTGTCTAATGAACATATCTCTTTTAAATTTTTATATTTATGTTTACTCAAGACATCGTCAAGTGTCCTAATTATTATTTTTATGCTATGTTACTCATGTTAATGCATACTATTCATGTTAGTCATAGAGTTAACTAATTAATTATATATGCTTTAACTCAAAATTATTGCATGGGATGCTAGCCAATGAGATGTCTTTATTATGGGTACAAAAATTATACATTAAAGTTTCAGGGGGGAGTAAATTAGGTGGTCTTTAATGGTCCAACTAAAAAAATATTATTTACTATGTTATGATTTGATGAAATATTCAGGGCATTACTGGTGCCCTCTCTTTATTCAAGGCATGTATTTATTGCAATTGGTAGTGTGATGGATTTCGAGTTAAATACATAGATTTTATGCCATTCATATTTTGACGAAACTTAAATGCAACTATCAAACCTTGTGGGTAAAAACATGGGAAAAGAGGGTTTATGATTTTACTAAATTTATTACGAGAGTTTGAGAGGTACTAATGTACTTACCATTAAATGATAGCTTGAAAACATGCTTGATTGAGATGGAGTCAATTAGTGACATTCATTTTAGCTTTGTTATTTTTGGGCATTTGGATTAGAGACTATTTGAGCTTTGTAGTTTGTGGATTCTCTTACTATTTTTTTTGTATTGTAGATGAGGCATTGGAAAATAAATTAGGGTTTTTTGTAGGAATTAGATTCATATCTAGAACTTTATTTTCTTTATATTTGTCTTAGGT
>JARHVA010007754.1:0-60000 GCA_037957365.1 Torreya grandis | reverse complement strand
GACCTTGCACACACATACACCTGCAGATCAACGATCTTACTTACCATGTAGATCTCCTATATAGGCCATGCAACTGTGACCAAGATCCTACATACATGAAGAACCCTGCTGATTCTCCAATCCAGCACCTACCCCTGGTAATGTGGAACTAGGAGGAACACCCTTGCTCACCTCACACACAGAAGGAGCAAACTTTGCTCAACTCAAACTAGAATGCTTTTCCAATACAACCATGAGTCTATTATATAGATCTCATCCAAACAATGATTAGACATCTAATTACAATAATTAGATCTGCAGCTCTCAGTCTAAAAATAGCTCTCTTCATGCAAACACTTGGTTCGTTAGCTAACTGCCCGTAATAAGCGCAGTCTGAACCACACAGGCGACCGACGTCAGTCCCTGTCTACCTGGAGGTGACCGACGCCGGCCGATCCCTGACCGACATTGGTTGCTTCTCTTCACTATCCTACCGACGTCGGCTGATCAGACCGACGCCGGTTGCTCTGACGCTCAACAACCTTCAGCAACCCCTCCAATGGCCTTCTCCATGTCTGCATCAGTGAAGCTTTTAGCTCCACACCCTAACAATCTCCCACTTGGAGATAAACAGTTGCACTGTACCTATACCTGTACCCCGTCTAATCTGTTTCCTGGTTTGTATCCCTCTTTAAGATCAATCCTGAAGACAACCCACCACGCAACCTGTGATGTACCTCCTGTCATCCGAGTACCCTGCCACATCTGAACCTACAAACACATGTAGTGAAGTCTTAACCCTGCATAGCATGAATCCCTGCTACCGGTCCCTCTCAAATACCTGAGAACCCAATTCCCCGAATTGGCTCCTAACTCTCTGACAGCTCCCACTGCATGGGAATACTCAGGTCTATACCAGACCTCATGTGATTTCAGACATTGTACCTGTCCAGCCCTTAGTGTGCTCCGGCTCTGCATCCTGAACCTCGCCAACACCTGATTCACATCAGCTCCCACTCGAGACAAAATCAACCTATGATCTCCATGTCTCCCATGTCAAAGAATTCCGCTGCTCCAAACTCCTCATGACATGCCACTGAACTAATCTTACCCTTAGCTCAGCAAAACCCTGTATGTACAAAACCAGCTAGCTAGCGTACCATCCACATACAGCAACAGAATGATGTTGCAATCACCATCCCCCTGGTAAGTCAAACCATAGTAGTTACCTGACACTGACTGAAGCCATGCTTCGTCCTCCACCTGTCAAAACCTGTACCACTATCCTGCAGCTCCTCAAGACCATATACCTGATCTTCTGTCTCACGTATCCGTTCTCTCTATTCTTCTACTAAGGAATCCATTCGTCTCTGTGCTTTCATACCCACTGGCAACCCTACCAAAACACACCTGTTTGGTTCTCCTCCAAGGGATCACATCCTCATCCATGCCAAGGTCACACCTGTTTCCTGGATCCTTCCTACTCTACAATTAGCAACGAGTATAAAGAAGAGGAACAACGAATTTGAGGGCCTACTTACATCTTCAGTCCTCCGTATGGGTGTTTGAGACTCTTTGACAGCGTGCTGTCCACCCAAAATCTGTTACAGTGATCGACCTCAGCCACTCCACAGTCTGCATCCGACCGACGTCGATTCCATGCGTTTTTCCCTGACTACCGTCCCTGCGGTGTCCCTGCTGCCGACGTTGGTCCTCTGACCGACATCGGTCTTACCTACTGCCGACGTTGGTCCCCCTGACCGACATCGGTCTTACCCTGCCCGACATCACCAGCTTCGTTCTGCACATGACCGACATCGGCACCTGTCTGTTCGGCGCCGGTTCCTCCTGACCGACATCGGTATCTGTGTTCACCTGTGAGTGATGACTTTTTACCCGTGAGCTCCTTTGAATCAAAACCCATGTCCAAACTACCCTGCTCAGAAGTATCCAGCACCATCCACTGGGTTCTGTCTGCCATCTCCTCCATAAACACCAAGGCTTTCCAGTTCTTAAGCCTGTCAAATATATATGTCTTCCACTTAAGAACATGCATCTCCTTCCTGCTCATGTGACCAAGCCTACGAAGCCACATCTCCACAACAGAAGAAGAATCAGTAATATAAACAAGTAAATAAAGGGTACCTGTTTTCTTACCACTAGCTAATTCAAGTGCATCCGCTGTGAGAGTTCTTGTGCATCTCTCATCACCCAATCTTTCTGAAGAAATTAGCCATATCTCCAAACCTGGGACCTACATGACCTTCATCAACACCTGTGTGTTGGCCGCCTGCAATTTCAGCTTCACTTCCCCTTTGCCAATTCTTTGGCAAGGCTTACCAGCTCCTCTACCTAGGGCTACATGGAAAGAGGCAACCGAATCTTTTATCCAAGATTCAACTTTATCCAAGAAACCTCCCAGAGCATCCTATGCAACAACACATGCTACATCTGCTTCTTCAGTTTCTTCATGCTGATCTGCTACCAACCAACAATAATCTTTTACCTGCTCTTTCTTTCCATAGGACCGTGAGTGACCATCTGTGCTTTTCAACTCTTCCATTCTTAGCTTACTTTCATCTGCCATTGCTCTACTCCCACTCAATCAGAAACCCCTAAGAGTGACCTGTAATCAAAACACACTACCCAGATCTAAACCAATCTGTTAGTATCCCAACCAAAAGCTCTGATACCACTTGTCAGGATCTTGCTCCACCAAAAGAGCACAATATGATTACCAAACCAAGAAACTTAATATGCGGAAATTAACCAGATTCACCAAGTAACTAGAATTCAGAATAACACATGATATGAGAGACAATAAAAATTGTATTAACACTTTATATAGAAAAGAATACAATAAATAAGATGCCACTTCTTCTCCACCACCTTACAGAGGTTTCCCACACCTCAAGTGAACAGTAAATCTTCTCTCCAAAGCTCTCCCTCTCAGGTCCCAACACCCAACTCAAAATACAGAGTTGGTGTTCACCTCCTGTGCTCCACGCACACCACAAGTGCTCTACGCACTCCACAAGTACTCCACGTACTCCACAAGTACTCAAGGTACTTCAAGTAGATCTCCCATGAACCTACAACAACCTAAAATTCAACAGACCATACTTATGGAAGGAACTCCCTTGCCTTCCTCTTTGCTCTATCCGAGTACACACCTGTACTCCAAGTAGATCCTGCCTAATACTGCTCCCTATTGTGTTACTGTCTATATGATCCTGCACCCCTGCAAATCAAACCCAGTTCTGCTCACCTGTGAACCTTGACCTTGCACACACATACACCTTCAGATCAATGATCTTACTTACCATGTAGATCTCCTATATAGGCCATGCAACTGTGACCAAGATCCTACATACATGAAGAACCCTGCTGATTCTCCAATCCAGCACCTACCCCTAGTACTGTGGAACTAGGAGGAACACCCTTGCTCACCTCACACACAGAAGGATCAAACTTTGCTCAACTCAAACTAGAATGCTTTTCCAATACAACCATGAGTCTATTATATAGATCTCATCCAAACAATGATTAGACATCTAATTACAATAATTAGATCCGCAGCTCTCAGTCTAAAAATAGCTCTCTTCATGCAAACACTTGGTTCGTTATCTAACTTCCCGTAATAAGTGCAATCCGAACCACACAGGTGACCGACATCGGTCCCTGTCTGCCTGGAGGTGACCGACGCCGACCGATCCCTGACTGACGTCGGTTGCTTCTCTTCACTATCCTGCCGACGTCGGCTGATCAGACCGACGCCGGTTGCTCTGACGCTCAGCAACCCCTCCAATGGCCTTCTCCATGTCTGCATCAGTGAAGCTTTTAGCTCGACACCCTAACATTCTACCCAACACTACACTCTACTCTCTTTTTTCATCTTTGAAACTCAGACTTGTCTTTCAATGCCTTCTACTAGACTTTCTCTCATTTGCCTTACTCCATTTAAATATTGGATCTAAATTACTAGACCTCCTCCTTATTCAGGTAACTTTTTTAGGTTTATTAGAAATTTATATTCTCTTTTCTTTCACCTCTCTTCTTTAAGACTTAAATCTCTCTTTCCTCTACATATAAACCTGATCTACTTTGTCTAACATTCATAGACCTACAAGGTATAGTACCAGTTTATAGGTTTATTGTCTTTAGTAACCAATCTAATACAACCTTCCACTACTCTCTTTTATCTCCTTACATTCACTTAACACCATGAAAGAATCAACTTAGATATCATTCCTTCTATGTTCCGTATTCACTCTTTTCTTACTGATAGGAACACATAGACTATTTAATAAGACCATTTTCAAGTTCCTAATAATCAAATCCTTATATAAGAGTTCAATCCTACCTTTTAATCCATCATGAATCCTTTCACTATTTATTTCACCTATCTCAAGGGATTTACATCACAAACACCACCTAATAATTCTTTTAGGCATCTATCCTCCTATAGCCCTTCTAACCTACAAACCTCCTAGTCTAGAAAAAACCAAAATGTTTATTGACAAAATAAAAAAAAATTATAGACACAAATTATCCCTCTTAAAATTAAATCATAATATTAGGACACAATTCCTAAGGTACAACCCCAAATTAAAACACTCCTTTAAGTAATAAGGCCTCTTAAGGCTTCTTTAGAACTAGTTTACTAATATAGTCAATAAATATATACCGTATGGGCTAGTACCTATCTAAAATATCTTTATTCTTAAATAAAACTTTAATCCCACACTATATTCCAAAGTTTCAACATTTTTGAAGGGTAAAAACTCTTGATACACCAATCTCAACTTAAAACTCTAGTTCTTCCTTTATTAGACATGTGTAAGGCCGAAAGGATTTAGAAGGGTATAAATTGCTTTTAGAATAATTTATATGGATTTCAAAACATAAATGAGATATAATCCAATATAAATTACCTTCTTCAATGGTCTTCTGTTTTTGAACAATCTTCAATCTTTTCCAACATGCCAACCTTCAAAATTCTATATATAGAATATGATTGTGTATCAAGTTATATAATATTAGTGTAATTATAAGCCTAAAAAGAGTTTCTCACATACCCATATCAAAACCCAATTTATTTTAATGCTTATACACTTCAATCATTCTTCATCTTCATCACCAAAATCCACTTCTTTTACATGCAAGACTGTGTTATACATAAAATATGTTTTTAATGGACTGTATGAACTTTTATTTAATTCTTTTCTCTATTTAAATGGGTTTATAATCCTCATAAGAAGTTAATTTCATCATATATCATATATAAACAATGATTATGATATCCAAAACCACTCCACCATTCATTACCCATACCTACTTCATAGCTTAGACTGTTAATGATAGAATGTGTTCTTTAAATGGATTGTATCAACTATAAATCTATTGGTTTCAAGAAAATTACTAAAAAACTAGTATATGAAAGCTATCCACATACTAGTATATCTCACATGCCATAAATTACACAAATAATTCTTAAAATCATTCCTTCTATATTTAAATCCTTGCATTCAAATTGATCAAATATAGAGTTTAAATAACAAATAGGCAAGGTTATTCCATATTTTGATCTTTCTTATTTCTCATCTACTCTACCATATTTATTTTTAGACTCACCCACATTAATAATACCACCACTATATTCCTTTACATTCCTAATTTTATGAATTTTAGACATTACTCTCTTTGTAACTGCCTCGAAGAGGCCAACTCCAATGTAGGTCATTATAAAGGCTTTTGAAATTACCTTTATTTACGCTTACATGGACATAATGACTCACCACCACCTTGACACACATACATACACTCCTATACCAATTTCTAGAACCTTTATCAAACCTCTTACAACCATTACATTTTATGAAACTCATTCACATTACACTTAGACTCACTTATAAGATTCAAATATTCAAATTACCCATTTTGGTGGGAAAATGCCAAAGGGCTATAAATGAACACTTTATAACTCATTAATTCACTCTCCATCACCTATATGATTCTAAGAGACCCCTAACACTCACTCACACCTAAATGCTCTCACTTGACCAAATTTACATAATTTCTATGATTCTCATACATCATACTCCCCAAGTGGGATAAATTTTAGATATAGCTCAAATGTTCCTTGTTTATATTATTCTTTGATTTTAAATTCCTTTGATTATAACTCTTTCACATCTTCCTACTATTGTTCCCTTCACCTATAATTACACTTATTAACTTCTCTTTTCATCTTTATCTTCATCCCTTACTTTGTGTTCTTTCCAATGCATCTTCTAGCTCAATGTGGTATAACAACCTTTGTAACTCTTTGTCTTCTTCATCTTATAATCCTTATACATATAATTAAACCACATTATACCCTTCCTCTTTTTCATATTATTCTTCAACAATCTGACTTATCAATGTCTTTCTTATTTGATATTCATGGTTTATTTAATATTTACTTATACCTAGCTAGGATTATTACATAGTATCATTTGCCTAGAGGATTTAGAACCCTCTCCTTTAATGTTGTGTGATAACAAATACATTTATTAGGTTTAGATGATATAATTTGGTCATGTTATAGATATAAATAATATTATAATAGATGTTATTTGATTACCTTATGTGATCTTGGATTTACTAAGTCAGATAAGATATAGATATATCTTTATTTATCACATACATTTTAATGAACCTGATGTGTATTTAAGCCTTGTATTTTGAATTTTTCATTTACATCCAACTAGATCATATTATTTTATCCATTATTGACCTCTATTTTTAGATTCAGGATCCACAATCAACTACGTCACATTGGATGACTTAGTCATTTTCTTTGTTTGTAGATCAAGGATCTACAATCATTGGGTCATGTTGGTCGACTTAGTTATGCCCTCTATTTATAGGTTTTAATATCTAATAAGATAGATCATGTTGGTCAACATATTTATGTATATTATTCTCAAAATTTCCATTTACAATCATCTAAGTGGGTTGGTCAACCTAGTTCATTTTAGAATTAATTAACTTTTTGTTTTTCTACAAACTAGTTTGTATTAGTCGACCTAGTTTTATTTTATTACTTCTAGTTTTCATTTTTTTGTATAATAAGTCAAACAAGTCAACCTTGTTTAAAATTGATGTTTTTCATATTTTTTATCTGTAATACTCAAATAGGCTTGGACAATACAATCATCAACATATATTTAGCACTCTCAGTCAGCTAAGTTAACCTAGTCAACCTAATTATATTACTTAGGTTCATTCTAACTAGTTCATACTTTAATTTTTTTTATTTATATTAGTTTGTCATTTCTATTTTTATTTGAAAATACTCATTATTTTAAATTTTAAATCTATTTTTGTCATTTTTATTTTTTATAAAACTCTATCACTCAATCAACTAAGTCAACCTGGTTAACCTAGTTGTATGTCTATTTTTACGACCAAAAAACTAATTTGACCAAACCGACTTAGTTTTATGCCTATTTTCCATATCAAAAAATAAGTATACCTGGTTGACTTAGTTTTGTATTTATTTAATCTACCAAAAAACTAAGTTGACCTAGATGACTTTGTTTTATTTTTACTTTCACTATAAAAAAACTAAGTCTTCTAGGTCATTTTTTGGTAAATTAAATAAATACAAAACTAAGTCATCCAGGTCTACTTTTTAATTTTTAGCTGACCTAGTAGAAGTTTTCATTAATGTTCCTTATTTCATAGTTTAACTAGATCAACCTAGTTGACCTTGTAGGTCTTATCTGACTTAATATAATTTTTTACCACTATTTTTATTTCTATAAACATGCTAGATAAATCTTGTTGAACCTATAAGTCCTAGATAACATAGTATTATTTTAGACTACTAACCCAATACGTAGCAAACTTAGTTCAGTAGGTGGTTGATCTAGTTTATTTTGGCCTATTTTTCCCCTAATTCATTAGGTGTTTGAATTATGTTTTTTTGTATATTTTTACCCTAGTTCATTATGTGGATGACTTAGATTAGTATGTGGTTAACCTTTTTTTTTGGCATCCTTATTCCAATTCAAAAGGTGGGTGACTTAGATTAGTATGTGGTTGACCTAGTTTATTTTGGCTTGTTTTTTCCCCAGTTCATTAGGTGGCCAACTTAATTTAGTAGGTGGATGACCTAGTTTATTTTGGTTTATTTTTTCCTAGTTCAATATGTGGCCAACTTAGTTCAATAGGTGTTTGACATATTTTTTTCAATGATTATGTCTTTTTTTAGCTTTAAATTAGTCAATAACACTACATAATCAAAGATTTAGATCAGAATGTCATTGTATTATCAATTCATATAAAATTATTGAAATCCTTTCTTCGTGTCTTCCTAGTCCTAAATGAATTACTACATCATATAACCTAAATTTTATGTTCTCAAAGAAACGAAAATGTAATACAGTTTAGGTCACTCAACCTAGTTCTCCACCTACTACTAATGTTGGGAATCCTCCTTCACCTAAAAATGCTACTCCTCCCATTGATACTACTCAACTCCTTGATCAAATAATTTAAAAAATTACCAATATACAAATCACTCATAATAATCAAATGATTAAAATGTAATCTTAGATATTACAAACTACTAGTCAACCACCTCAAGTCATCATGACTCAACCAAATAAGAATTTTGACCCTCATTTTCCTAGAAATGCTAATGGGAATATCATCCCTAAAATTCTCATGCATAAAAAAATTCTTCAACATATTTAAAATTATCCATATACCACACTTATTTTATTTATATAAATTAGACACATCTCCCCAAATATCACATATGATGGGATTAAATGTCCTATTAAATTTCTCAAAATCTTTAGAAATATCTATAGATAATGTGTTAAAACTAACACTCTTTCAACCACTAAACATCTTGTGAAAACATTCACAGGATATGATTTAGAATGTTATAATCAACTCCATCAACATTCCATCGTACAACTAGAATATATATTCAATGCTCTAGTTAAATAATTTCAACATAATGACATTTATAAAACTCACCTTTACTATTTTACCAATGCCAATCAACTTCATAATTAATCTACTCACAGATTCATCAAACAATGGATGTCTCCAACTTACAAAGTAGACCAAATATGAGTGATGATAATCTTTTAAAATTATTTTTTGTTGCTCTTAAAGTTCCTCTTCAATACAAAGTTAATATTTTTTCCCTCAAAACTTTAGAAGAAACCTTAGACCAACTAATAAGGCAATATTTTCTTACGAGTCAATTTTAATCACCTCAAGACACTATTAAATAATATTTCCCATAATTTTTTTATAACATTAATTTATCTAAGCCTACCCAAACTAAAAATATTGTATCCAATTCAACCAATTTTAACCCAAACTACCCTCCCTTGAGTCTATAAGAACTTAAAAATAAATTTCCACACTCTAAACCCATGAGCTTTGATCCTTTGAAACCTCCTCCAAAATAGTACAATATTAATAACTTTTATTAGTGGCATGTTATGATATGTCATTATTATGAAACATGTTGTGATCAATACTATCTTAAAATCTCATAATGCAAATATAAAGAATCATAATCACATCAACATCACCTACCTAATGATCAACAATGATTATCCCATACCTTAACCTCATCTACTCATGTTGTCTAAACTACACTCAACCCTTATTCATGTAAAAATAAGGAAAATATAGATAACATGCAATAATTTCAAATGGGTGGTTGTATTTGTCAAACCTTAGCCCTTAGGTAACATGAACCGAACAAACACCTAACTCAGATGCCTACTCTAAAGTGCATCATAATTAATCTTACTTTACCTTATATGCCTCTTCATACCACTCCTACACATCCTATGTCAATTTTTAAATTCTTAAGATCAAACATATCGGCACATTTATATGTCTCAAACTACAAAGGGAAGCCAAATGTAGTTCATTCTAATTGTCTAGTTTCACCTCACTCCATATCACATGTTAGGGTATTTTGTGATGTCCATTGACATGTCAATTCAGACTTTGGGCATATTACAATGCCCATATCTACATCGTATTACTCATTGGGGCATCATATGATGCCCACTCTTCTTTTAAATTTTATAATAAAATAAATCAACTTTGATAAACCTTTTGATACACATAGGATTGTATTTCACATGCTCATCTTTGATATAGACATTAGCATAGATTTTTTATCATTTTTTTGGTCTCATGTTTCTTTGTTTTTGTGAATTTTTTTCATTTAGTTTTATTTTACTTACACCATTGTTTCTTTTAGGTTATTTTTTTCATTTCAAGTTGCTTCTACCTTGGTTTCCTTTTTGGTTATTTGGTTTTATATCACATTGCATTAGGCAATTATTTATTTTTTGGTTCCAAGGTAGCACACTTATATTTATCATTGATTTTCATGCTATCACATTTATGAAATTATTTTTGATTTAGTATATTTATGATTATTTTAACCTAATTTATTTTCTCCTGCTTTTAGGATGAATACTTACTTTCCACCTCTTTGGGAATGGCTACTACTTTCATTGTTGCTTGTGCTAGATCCCTTGTAAGTTAATATGGATTCTCTAGTGACATTAATATCATAGGATATCTTTGTACCTTTTCATAGAATTATTTTACCTCCTTATGATCAAATATAAGAATATTCATCATTTTATCACTTATTTCATGGATAAATATCTCACACTCTCTATATTTCCTTTCATTCAAGACACACATAGGCAAGTTTTGAGATTGTACACTTACTTATGGGAAAGTCTATCAATATTTAAACACCATGGTATTTATATATATTTATATAGCAACCAAGTGTAATTTATATTGTGTTTATCACCTATTTCACTCATGATTTACTCTCTGAATCAGTGTCAAGGAGGAAACTAAAAATCTAAAAGAGTTAAAAGCCAAATCATTAAAAAAAGATATGATTGAAATTTTAAAAAAATGTATTAAAAGTCAAATGGCACCAAAAGATGTGATATATATCTAGCACATCTCCTTTATTAGTTGAATCTCCAACTCCATGATTGGGCTCATGATAGATATTAGTTCCACTATGATGTGATAGACTAGTAGACTATGGTAAGAGCTCTTGTTATATCATATACTTAAAGTGCTTCCTAATTTATCACATAAGTACCCAATCTTCACAATAGATTGAAAGCTGTGTAAGAGGTCCTTATGAGTAGGGAACACATTATGTAAAGGTATGTTCATTTAATTTTCATGAATATGTCATTCATGGGATGATATATGTACTTCACTTATTATCTAAATATTTGTGTCTACTAGTTGGATTGTCCTAAATCCTTTATCTCAAGAATTGTTAGACTTCCCTACTTATTTAGTATATCTCATTCATTTTAAGAATGTGAAAGTCAACCATGAGGTGCCTAAAATTATTTATTTTCATCACATTATTCCCATTATCTCCTTGTTTAATATTCATTTTGGTTGATCATATCTTTGATCACATCTACCTACTCATGCCTCTTGGTTTATAGTTTATGAGTTGCATTATAATACCTCGGATAGGACAAGGCTTTCCTCACAAATGTCCCATAAAATTTTCCTAACACACCATATTATTATCATATTATTCATGTCATTAGTTGTTTTTTTTTCCTACATCTAATTGTAGAACAAACACTAAGTTTGAGTTGTCATCCTGTATATATTTTGATTTTCATATATCTATCATGTTCTTGCTTTATTTTTTTGGACTTCGGTGATCTTGCATAAGACATTTTACACGCTTAAATTATATTTTTTATTCATTTTTGTTTTCATTATTTTTTTATTTGACATTATCATTTTATATTTTGATTTACATTCTAATTTTTAGTCATTTATTTTTTCATTGTGTTTTTGTTTGGCATGCTCATTTTATGTTTTGATTAACATTCTCATTTTTAGTCATTTATGTTTTATTTTTGTCTTGATTTGACATGCTTATATTATAAGAGATTACATTCATTTTATTCCTTTACTTAAATATATTTATTTGATAAAATTGATATTTCACTTCCTTACAATGTTTTGCATGTTTTTTCACATGATTTAGTGTGTTCTACAATTAGTTTTTGTCATTTTTTATTGTGTGATTGGTCCTTTGATTATAAATTATACTTAAAAACATTGACTTACCAAATTTATAAGTAAATTAATAAGTTTTGAGATATATACATTTATACTTTACCATCTTATATACATACTCATTGTTTCTATTTTTAGTCTTGTATCCATAGGGTTTCTCAAATACATGTATTACATCCTCTATGATCAATACTTTGATATTTTCATGTAGTGATTAAATAAAATGGTAAATAAATTTATATATATGGTAATTGATTTTAATTTAGATCATTTTCATGCATTTTTATGTTCTCTATCAAAGTATCATCCCATGTTACACTTCTGTGACATGTAATGAGCTTCGAGTGGGGCATATAAATAAACACAATATTTTTAAACTTTATCATTTACTAATAATTTATCTCTTCCAAAAACCCATCAGTTTTCAATCTCTCTGAGTGCACACTTTAAAGGGTTTACCAGGAAAGGGATGGATATACCATTAGTGCTTTAAAAAATTATCGGTCAACTCTATCATTAATCTTGCATATCCACCTCCCTAGCCAATTTAAACCTCGTTTATCCACTTTGATAAGTAATTATTTTTTTAAATATCCCATAACTAATTAAACACCTTATTTTTATACTAATTCATCCTCGGTCGACCATGTTATAGTGATTAAGCACACATTATAGAACTAGGTCTACCTATCCAACCTTATTCGAGGCTTAATGATAATTTTTTATTTAAAATTAGATGGTCTTGGCCAACCTCATCTACTTAATTTTTTGAATGTTTAAGGTTTATCCATTTATATTAATACAAGTCTTATTTTAATCCAATAAAGAGATAAGCATTCATTTTAACATCATTATAGTTTATAATTTTGTTAAATGTAAATTTGAAGGAAACATTGCGTAGGGTTGTCCTTGGAAGAAAGATACCTTATCTTGTGGGAAAGTATTGAATGAAAAGTAAGTTTTTTTACCATAGAAATGATTTTTATATTGTTATATATACAAAGACACAACAACCTCTTGCAAATTGGGATTAGTAAAGGGAGATATTAAGACTTGAGAGATTCAATAAATACAAGTATTCTTAACTCCTATTGTTTCATTTGATAGATAAATATAGTATAAAGTAATATGTGTTGAACATATAACTCCTTGATTAGATTAAATCTATACTTAAACTTAAGATATATATAGAGATTTTTTTCTTTTCATATTCCACTTTAGGTGATTTATGCCCCTATTTACCTATCATGATCTCTTGATTTATTTATTTTTGATTAACCATCCCCATTTATGCCACAAGATTTTGAGAGCACTAGATTATTTTTATATTATGTACTCTAGGATTATTTAATAGTATCATTTTTTAGAGGATTTGAAACCCTCTCCTTTGGTTTTATTTGATAAGATATCTCTTGGTTAGGTTTAGTGGATATAATTTGGTCATGCTCTCGATATAAATAGTATTAAAATAGATGTTAGTTAATTACCTTATCTGATATTGGCTTTACTAATTTAAACTCTCTCTCTCTCTCTCTCTCTATATATATATATATATATATATATAATCTTAATTATATTTAATTATATTTCATTTATTAAAATAGAATATATATCCATCAACATCCATGTGATTCAAATCTATTATACATGATGTAGGATTGATACTAGTGACACTCGATGGCCTTGGGATCACATCAATTGAACCCATCGTAGTATAATTCATATTTTACTTAATCACTTTAAACTCATCATTTGTTAAAAATATTCAAATGATTCAACAAGGCATAAAATCTCGTCATCATAATTTAAAGGTAACAAAGACATTTGGTTTTACCCATATACATTTTTACTCCTCCCTTGATCTCTTTTAAATTTTAAATTTTCAAATATTAAAATTTTCAAATGTCAAAAATAAAAAATAACTACTTATTGAGTGGTTATAGGGTTTGCTAAATTGAGTGTCCTACATAATTAAAGTACTTGATCAAAGATAAAGTGTATTGTACACACTCAAGATCAATTCTATCTCTTTTACTCTAGTGATTTGATTATAAAAATAAAAGGGGGAAATGAAAACACATAAATATATAAGTTTTACATGATAATTCTAATTTTTGACACAGTCCAAACCACATGACTTGGGCATAATCACATGACTCTTGTTTAACATTCCTCTAATATTTTTATCTATATATATGTTTGACCCTCCATTTGTCTCTATATATTGCACATAACTTATAATTTCAAATCATCAAGCCACTTGAAATCATTATCAAACTATCTCTAATTTAGGATAGATGTTATTGATCTTTCTACATAAGTTTGTGACAGTGGGAAAAGAGCATGCTACACTCTTGTCCACTTAGGCCGACCGTATCATGCATCAAACAACAACTAATTTATGAAATTTAAAAAATAATTTTGGGTCTTCATAAATGTTTCATAAGGTGTAGATAATATTTATAGATTATATAAAACCTAAGTATTGTACACTTGAAAAACTAAGAAATCGATTATTCCTATTAGATATGTACCTTTCCCACTTTTATAAGACTCACATCTGCTCTATTTTGTGCCCCTTACCCTATTTCTTTGTCTAAATAGTCTTATGTTGATGACCTAGACCTTTTATCTTACCCATAATCATAAATACCTTTTTATCTTCAACCTTCACAAGTTATAAGTTTATACCTACTATCATGTTCGATGGATACTAGTGTCCGGAAAAACACTTGGATCAACAAAGGAAAGTAAGCTCTTAGTGCCCTAAACTCATAAAAATTTTAAATGAAACATATCCTAATGTTTTAACTTAGTGATTTAATGTGATTTTTTTATCCAAATGGATTGATATAAATATAAGATTAAACCTCATTCATTACTCACCTATGAAACCTAGCATTTAGATAAAAAGAGCATTTAATTGATAAAATCTTCACTATTTTCTCTTATTTCCATATTAGTCATAGAGACAATACATACATATGTCTAAAGTACTAAATGAGTATACCAAGCACTATATTTTCAAAGTTACATGCTATGCCACTATTGTACTTATTTTTCACATATTTCATGATTCACACACAAGCCAACACATAAGGGAGAACTGCATTAGTTTGAGGCACTCTTAGGAGTATTCTCTATGTAGGTAAATATCATTGATAGAGAGGTCATTGGGGTTATATCATGACCATATACCTACTAACTAATTTTACACCAAGGTCATAATGAAGATGAAGAATTAGGGTTTTATAATTTCATAGGAAGTGACATTCCATAAACTAGATCTATATGCACCAAAGTGAAGATGAAGATAAACCTAAAATCAACTAGGTTATTGCATCCTTTTACAAAAGGTATTATGTACAGGAAATCTACATTAGGTTTAAATAGTACCATCGATATAACCATCCCAAGATGATGCTAGTGTTTGCATCTCTAAAGGCACTCAATCTAGAATTCAATAATTATTCTATAATTATCTTCCAATCTACTTCCTTCATGTTCTAGACTTAGAGTTGCATTAGTATATGAACAAGCTAATTACTTTATTTATTTGTTATTTCCATATCTATCACAGTTGTACTTACTATTTTTATCTTATCTTAGTTTAATGAATTCAATATATGTTATATCTAATTTTAGCATTCAATTGACTTACTTTAGAGATTGTTTATCACCTTTTTACCCTAGGCTATCTCTATCCCATTTAGACCTATATAAATCAAATCTATAATAATTTTAAGGTCAAACATTTGGTAAACCTGATCTTTAAAATTGAAACACTACGTCAATTAGGGTTTTTTAATCTTTTTTGTTTCCCCAATTTTTATATAATAGGTGAAACATGGATACATATATTACCCATTTTGGGTTCTAATATTTCATAGTTGTTATGTTTTGCTACATTAGTTTCCTTGTCAAATATATTAATAAAATACATGTTAATGATGATATGGTTTTAAATTAAAAGTAACATTTGATCTCCCTACAAAATTCCATTAGTAATACACTAGAGTAAGTGTCTTCACCACCTAACACCATAGATAGTGGTCTTATTGATAAATCATGCTACACGTGTCCTAAAATTTCATTTTTTGAGCCTATAAAGTACTCCACTATATATAAAGCTGTCATATATAAGGAATTACATGATACCCAATTATAAAGTGATATAACCTTGATAGTTGTCATAAATATTATTTAAAATCTAACATATGATGCCAACACTATTACCTTTGGTTGTAAAGTGGTGAACTCAATGAATATCATTTATCAAGACTTACCTCCCTTGACCCAACATCTTATTTTCAATCAATAAAACCAACATGATCATATTCCATCAATTTTAAATACATATAGTGATGTTATTTCAATTTTAGGCTTGTTATACAAGTCACCACCTTATAAGGCAATTTTTGTCAGAACATTACAGATGACAACCATGACGTAAAATGTAGATCCACCATATGTGTCCTTCATGTTAAATTCCATAAAATGGACCAAATATAATATATTATTTTAAAAATAAGATCCACCATCCAAAAATTTAGTAAATTATTATTTTCCACCATACATCTAGGTTTGTGTTTGCAATAAATTGATAAAACTAGTTCTTCTTGACAACCGGGACTCAACATTTGTAATATATATTTCCTCTTAAAAATTGACATTGAACCATCAGATTTGAAACCATATAATATGAAAATCAAGACATTTTATAATATTTCACAATGAGTATTATGGAAAATAACATTTAATTTATGGTGGGTTATCATACATTATCCACCTTATGCCAAGTTATGCCAAAGCACACAATTATATAATTCAGATTCATAGTTATGGTAGAATTCTATACATTGGTACCATTATTATACATAATTTCATAATGATACATATATAATGTGTGTATGTTATGTAATATGTTTCTAATATTAAAAAATCTAAATTTTTTTAATATTTCAAAACACTCTCATGGATTGTCATCACCCACTAGGATGTATTTTTAAGGACTATATTGAGCCAATCTTCTATAGTAGTTGATTCACTTTGGTATGATTGAGGTAATTAAATCACTCAATATTTTTATGTTTTTAGGTTATACTTGATTATATAACCAAACCTTAACATTTTGATAATATGATCATACATTTTTCCCTCATTCTCAACAAGTTATAAGTATGATTGCATTACATGGATGAGCTAATCTCAATTGTCAAGCAGAACTCATTTTTTCATTCAAGGTTAGGAGAATGTGCCTTCCAATATCTCTCTCTCTCTCTCTCTCTCTCTCTATATATATATATATATATATATATATATATATATATATATATATATATATATATATATATATATATATATATATATATATATATATATATATATATATATATATATATATATATATATATATATATATATATATATATATATATCCTTAGATATATGTACATTCCAAATTTATACATATTGGTCCTAATATTAGTTTCAAATCCTAAAGATGTTACATCTTTCATATCAACTTGCTAATAAGCAAGGGGGTTACATCGATCCACATGTATACTCCTAAACTTTCTCATTGCTATTTAAATATTTTCAATACTTCAATTTAATATTATATGCATTTATTATATATTGTAACATGCTCTTGGTTGTAGGTAAGTCACTATAAAACAATCATGTTAGATAAAAGCAAAGGTAAGGCATCTTATACACACCCAACTATGCATTTATTCTATTTTAAACCAAAAATTTCATTACTTGATTAAATTGTGGAATGTATATTATATTTATGGATTATATATAACCCTAATCTTTTACACTTAAAAAACTCAAATTGTTTCTATTCCTATTAGCTATATACCTTTCCCACTTTCATAAGTCTCACATCTTTTCTATATTTTGACCCTTGTCCTATCTCTTAGTCTAATTAGTCTTATGTTGATGAACTAGACCTTATATTTTATGTAGAATGCTAAAAACCTACTTATCTTCCATCTCTATAATTTTTTAGTCTCTACCTAATTTCCCATTCCCTGGATACTAGCATCCTAAAAAGAGAACTATGTTGTTGTATGTGTCTTCTTTTGATGCAAGTGTCCAGCACCTTAAATTAATCTATTTTACAAATGAAATTTATCCTAATTGTTGAACTAAGTTTTTTAATTGGCATTTTTATACAACGGTATTGATATAAATACAATATCAACTCTCATTTATTCTTCACCTACAAAACCTAGAATTTAGACAAAAATAACATTAAAAGAGCATTCTCCCTATTTTATCTTAATTTTATATCATTAATAGGGATATAACATACACAAGTTTGAAGTAATAAGGGAGAAACCCAAAAACTATATTTTCCAAGTTACAATCTAGGTCATTGTTGTACTCGTTTTACACATATTGCATGAAACACACACAAGTTAACACTTAGGGGAGAACTACATCACTTTGAATCCCTCTTAAAAATATTAGATATGTAGGAAATGATCATTGATAGATGGGTCATGAAGGTTAGCTCGACAACAGGTTCCCAATAACCCGTTTCCCCCTAATGTCAATATGAATGTGAAGAATTGGATTTTTACAATTTCATAAGAAGAAATGGTCCATAACCCATATTTAAATCCACTAGAATGAAGGAAAATACAAACGCTAAAGCATTTAAGTGGTTACATCCTTTTCCAAGAGGTATTCCATATAAGACATGGGTGTTAGGATTAGATAGTAGCATCGATGCAACCATCCTAGGCTAATGCTAGTGTCTATAGTTCTAGAGGATTTCAATCTAATATTTAGTGACTTTTATAGAATCATCTTCCAGTCTGCTTCTTGCTTGTTCCAAATCTAGAACTACATTAACATTAAAACTAGCTAAGTGATTATTTCTTTATCATTTATATATCTAGCATAGTTTTACTTACTATGTTTAGCCTATCTCAGTTTAATGAATTTATCATATGTTATATATGATTTTATCATTTATTTGGATTGTTTTATAGATAGTTTATCACTGTTATACCCTAGGATATCTCTATCCCCTTTAACCCTAGATAAATCCAATCTACATTAATTTTAGGATTAAACATAAGGTTATCTAAAGTAAAATTTCAAAATATTCATCTATAAATACATTTCAATATTAATTCATTACCCAAAACTTGAAACAACTTTCTATTAACTTGGTCCAAGCTTGTACAGTTATACACATTGAGTAAATATGTGTTATTATTTCCAAATTCAAGATCATTCATAAAGAGTGATTATAAGTCAAATAAAAATTATTCTAAATAAGTCAAGAGATATCATTATCAAGTATCAAGTGGTCACATATATATAATCAAATGATCACAATTTCACATTCACTATAGGTAAGAGAAGTACGTAAGTATGATTTTCTTCCTTGGATTATTGGATATGTAAGTATTAATAAATCATAAAGAGGGTGATTGAAGTCAAGTCAACCCATTACACTCTTTTATTTTCTCCCATGTTTTTAAGATATCAAAGTTCCCTTAGGGTTTTAAAGATAAAAAATCCTATAATAATTTCTATGTAACATAACACAAGTTGTGATATCTCATATTATTCAATAGATATAGGTGTAGATGACATAATGATTATTTTTCTATCACAATCAACCATGATAAGTTTATTTCTGATAGACTCAAGTGCATTACACTTTCCATCCACTTACAACATTTGTGTTCATAAATATTCTATTCTTCTATCTCTGATTTGTCATTTCTAAAATTTTATTTTCTATACTTTTTATTGTTAGTCATTTATCATAGTCAACTGGGACAATGTTTGAAGTCAACAGAATAAAAAATATTGCATTTTCATCCACTTATAATATACCTATACATATTTTATTTCTAAACATATGCATATTCAATAACCTATACAATCATCTATTTCACTAGTTTTCATTATTAAATAGTCAAAATTCTCAATATATATTTATGTGTAAGTTAAGTATATCTATTCTTGGTACTTTCCAAATTTTATAGTTTTCCATATTTAACATTTAGTCAAAATTATTATTTTTTATTATTTTAAATCTTTAACATTTTGATATATTCTAGTTTTATAGCTATAATAAACTATAATTTATTGTATTTTATCAAAAATAAATTAAAATAATAATATCCAAATTCATGATTAAAACTTATAAAATAATGCGTATATCTATATTTATAAAATTTTAAATGGAAATTATCATTTACTTACACTTAAATATCTCAAATTAATATCCAAAATTAAGTTACACCAAGGTATTCACTTGATCAGTTTAGGTGAATATCATTGCCGTATTTTATTTTATTTATTTATTTACTACATTATTTGAACCACATTATTTATTTATCACAATATAATATCAATGTTATAATTTATTCAAATCCCATTACATTTTTAGATTAATGTGTGGTGTTTAAATTTTAGCATTGTCTCATCATTAATTCAATATTTACTAGTTATGAGTCATGTTTGCTACATTGATGTTGCCTCTTTGTAAAAAACATATCCTATCGGGTTCATATCAATCTATTTATATTATATATTTACCCATACATTGGATGTACATATTTTAATTTTGCGGATAAATGACTTCTTATTAGCCCCAAAGGGTGTACTATTAATATGAGTTTTATTTAACTAGTTATTAATCTTTATTTTTTTAGCTAATTCAATTGCACCCATTGTTGTATTAGATAATATGTCAGTATTTTGCATGGTAATGTTTTAAAATTATTAACACATAACATATAATATTATTTTATTTTTCATACAAATTGATTATGTGAAAAAATCTATGTTGTTTCTAATTTTACATCAATCAAGATAATTAAGTCTAAGGTGAATCATAGTATTTTTAGTCATGATGGCTTGATTTATATATTATCAAATCCTAGACTACTATGTTGTCAATGATAGGTAGGTAAAAGGTCATGGAGATTATAAATTAAATAAAAAATCATTATTATTTTAAGTTTTTAGTCATCACATCATCATCATCATCATCACATGGAGGGTGGTCTGGTGCATTCCCCAATTTTTATTCCTTTCAATGCATGTAAATTTAATTATTTACAAGCACCTATGACCATGTATATAATAGGGTAGGTGGAATCAACATCATTTTGGGCTCAAAAACTATGTTACGTAAACTTTGTTATAATTTTATTTGTTTTATTTTGAAAAGATAGAAAACCAATGTAGCCCAGTTATTCCCATCTAAGTAATAGTGTGCCAATTAAACAAAACTCTCCAAAAGCATTAAACATCTGTCCTTTCAACATGTTTCATGATTTCATCCTAAATAAATTAGAGATAAATTAAGGAAAATAAAAAAATTATCCCTTGAAAGGAAAAGGACTACCAAGTGTGGTTAGGTAAGGGAAATGCCAAAGTAGACTTATAGTGGGGTCCCATGGAGGAGGCTTCCACTTTCAATAATATGGGAAATAGGGTCACATGTATATTTTTTTTCAATGTTTACTGATTAAATTTAATATGCCCAAAAATATCTAAGCAATAGCTACTTAGAGAGAATTGTTTTAGGGCAAGCAAGTGGTGAGGGGTAGAAGAATTATTTTACCTACTACTAAGACATTGTTCTTTCTTATACCAATTGTATTCCTTGCATTCACTTCCCTCTAACATTTTTTATCCATTTTTTATTCTTATCTTCTACATAATTTTTTAATATAAACACCCACCACGTGTATCTCTTATAGAACACAACAAAGTAGATAGAGTAAATCAGATTTATGATTGGAGGAGACTACAGGAGTTGCTATAGATTAGAGGTAATTTTATAATGAAGATATTGAATTACAATTATGTCTTCTACATTTCAACTATTTATTCTTACATTTCAACAATTTCTTCTATATTTCAAAAAGAAGACATCTCCCTTTTTATCATTCCTCTGACATTGATTCATCATTCAAATAACATTTTGTCAAAATTAATCAGTATAAATTCCTAATTTTTTGTTCAACACTATTATTTGGTCATTTAAGAATTCAAAACCATAATAGATTAATGATCCATGTATTCAATTCTAGATATATACAAATTTTCTAAGAGAAATAAACCTAGCCATCAAAATGGATCACATAAAAGTAAAAATTCATTATTTCAAAGTATTAAGTATAATCCATTTTGTAAGATAAGTAAATTATTCCCTGATATGTATATTTGAATTTATCCATTTACATATTTTTAGGGGCACTGGCCTATGCATTTATTGTGTATTAGTTATATGTAGAGCCATTACTAAGAAGACATACCTCCATGAACTTATTGCATATGACATATCATAGGCTCCTATACTTTGGGAAATGAATTGGGTTCCTATAAATATCTTGTTCAAAATTTATGATAAAAATTTTTGACCCTAATCTAGTGCTGTTAATTTCAAATCTTATATATATAGAGCCTTAGAAAGATGATGGTCTCCAATTTATGATCCATCTCCCTTTAATTTTTTCCTCTACATAAACATGAGCCAATATTGGGCCTTTTTGGGTGGAATATATGGTATAATTAATTATGTGTAAAATAATATGCATAACTCATTTCTTATCTCCAATAACATTATTAGGAATATTGTCAATCATTTCAAAATTGAACTCAATAACCTTTCTATCACATATACATTTTAAGAAATGTGTTGCCTCTTTTATTATAAGGTGTAGCTAAAAGGATGGAACTCAAGATCCAAAATAGATTCATCTGAGTGAGAAAAAACCATTATGTTGTTAATAAATGCATAGAAGAGACTACTACCTTTTGTTATCATGTCAACAATGGATCTTTGTTTGTTATTTTTGATGTCATCCTACAAAAGTGACAAGATATTATAGATTGAATGCATTGGTGTCCTCATTTCATGTTTCATTACCACTTGAAATAAATGGTAGGCTTTGATCACCATAATTGCATCATCCCTAGCTTGTTTCAATCTTTTATTTTGGTCCACCAACCGATCCATCATTTACTATGATTCCTCTAATAAGCCATCATGAAAGAGCGCAATTGTAACTTGATTTGACATCACTTCAATGATTGATAGGAACATGTTAATAATTCAAAACCATAATGAATTATATTTAACTTTATGTTGGTAATATGATGATTGAAATGACAATTGTATTACACCATCTTAAAAAATGCCAATACAAGTTGTTAGGCCTCTAGATCCCCTCTTAAAACACAAAATCAGTAGATGGGCGTTTAAATTATTTGAATCTTTGATTATGACCAGAATGGGGGTACCATAAACAAAGACACACGACTTTCATAGGGGCATGTCCTTGTTTTCATGGCCATATAAAATAAGAGTCATTTCCAAATTCCTTCTTCCTCAACTGATTATAACTTGGTGTTTTTAAATAATGTCTTTGATTTCAATCTTATATCTGTACGACTTTAACTAACTATAACTAATGAATCAATTTATATTTTTAATGCATTTACCCATTTCATTATTGTAGGTAGAGATATAAAATTAATTCATGGATTAATTTTTGTTTTGTCTAACTCCTATTGAGATCAGTTTTTGAAGATATACTTCATTAATTACAGAGTATGACTTAGAATATGGAGATCTATTATCCTTAAATAATTATTTCTCTATAAATAATGATACATCTTCTAAATTTATTTCAAGTAACCAAGTTCTAAGTACACAAGTAAACATTGAGAAAGATATTGACATCACTATGATAGAGAATAAGTTTTTTGAAGAAATCAACTATGAAGAATAATTTGTACAACAAATTTCTCCCACACAATTAGAAGTTATTAAAACTCAACCATTTATCATGCCCTCATAAAAGGGTAGATCTAATTGGACTATTGTGCATACTCTTATTTTGATTAATGCAAATTGCATTGAGAGGTAAACATAATTTAATGGTAGATCCATGAAAAATGTTATATCATCCACTGAAAAATGGATAAATATGATGAAACATTATGTTGATCATGGTGTGATTCGTATACCTATTCAGTGTTGAGATTGATTGGAACATATCCAAATTGATTATTAAAAAAATTAGAGATTACGAAAATAATATTCCATCAGGGCACGATGATTATTGGACTATGATAACTCAAGAAAAGATTTAGAAAAATCTCCCTCTAAAGTATCCAAAAGAGCTTTTTTATGTAATGGATGATAATTTTAGTGAAGATAGAGCAATAAAACATGGAAATATAACCATTCACACTTATAAAATAGACCATGGGGTTAATGAGGAATTTTATTCATTAAATGATAATGAAAAATGTAATGACTACTAGATACTTCAAATACCATATGAAACCCAATCCATGGGTAAATGAAAAATAATATCCAAAGCTACAAGTCTAAAAGATACTATTGTTGAGAATAATAATTCATTAGTTTTTACTCTATATATGTATGGGGAGGGGTGAATGAAATTTCATGCGAAGGACTTCACTTTTCTTGAACACTAAATGTAGAGGGAAGATGTGAATGAGGAAAGGTTGATCAAGATTGAAGAACAAAATATCAATGTGAAACTCAATTTGTTCTTAGCTTTGAATTCTATTGGGCAATCCATGTTGGATATTAGTGAATCATTTTACAACAACAAAAGAATATTTTTACTAACTACTTTACTTTAACATCCATAGTGGTTATATTATCATGTATTGCCCTTTGTAACCTAAACATTTGTTAAATTAATCATGTTTCATGGGATGAGTTGTAGTTGGAAAGAAAACATGTTTTACTTATCATGTTTTATAAGATGAAATTATTTTTGCTTATAACACATCTCACATTTCATGTTATACTTATCATATTTCATAAGCTGAATTTAGTTAAACTGAAACAAGTCTTTCATATAAGCTGATTTATGATTGTCTTGTTTTACTTTTCATGTTTCATAAGGGTAGATGCAGGATAATGGGGGATAAAAGGGGGGAATACAAGTGACACTTTTTTATGAAAATATTTATATTTGAACATGGAGAGATTGTTAGAGACACTTTGAAAATGATTTTGACAATGACATAACAACATTAATTATGGAATTTTGAACTTAGTTTCTAAATATATAATTTTTATCAATACCTAGATGATAAAAGTGTGAGAAATAGATGCATTTATGATAATATGTTGGTCATTTTTTGTCAAAAGATAAGGATGTTGCATGTGTATGAACACACTTTTTTCAGTAAAGAATTAATTTTTTATAAAAAATCATATTTGGAGAGGTGAAATGTCTAAGATTGTTGAGAACATTTTTTATTAATTTTTTATTATATATATAATTTTTAAATAATGTTACAAGTCAAGATAGCTATAAATTAAAAGTACAAGTTTAAAAACACAACATTTTGACCTTAACTTCATGCAAATAATTTTTTGTAAGCATAGTTGACAATGTGTAAATTCTTAAGATATGAGTTTTACAAGCATTTGATTAATATTCAAAAAGTTATAAAAGAATTTGTGATGATATGTGTATAATATATAACGAGGTATTTTATTTAGAAATAAAGTAATAATTATAAATAATATTATAACATTAAAAATATATATGTATTATAAAACTAAGCTTTCCTCTCTAGACATCCATATATGTTTTTTTTAAAATAATAAAATTTAACTAATCAGACCTGTCGACAAAGACAAAAAAAACACTAAATTTCTTATAAATCTCCTTGGCTAGTTCATGACAGAGTTTGGACCACGTTCAAGACCCAACAAGCCAAAAACTAGGGAAATTTTGGAGGGAAAGTAGTAAAAATGATTATAAACTTGTAAAGGGTGTGTACCCATTACAAACTAACTTTTCCCTTATTAAATTTTTTTTCCCATTTTACATGTATCATAAAGGGCATGCATGATTTTAAAATCATGCATGCCCTTTGTTATTCATGAATTTATCTTGCCTTTCCCATGAAAAATACTCATTTAGTTTGATCTTTACAAATTATAAACTAGTTTTTTTGTTGTAACTATGAAAATTTGGTAAATTGACCATTCACTTTGTTTGAATCACTACAAATTCTTCATGTTTAAATCTAAAATTTACTTATTTTGGTAAAGATAAATAATGTGGTGGGAAGTCATCATAAAAGACAAATCAAAGAGTTAAAAAATGAGGAAATTAAAGAGAGAGAAAAATAAAGAAAAAAACAAGTAGAGAGGAGAGCATCCATAAGGGATTGTAAGCACAGTGAAGGTGCTTCCTCTACATTGAGTAATAGTTCAAATGAAAATAACATGCCCAATTTTATAGAGTTTAGTTTAGATATGTCTTCAAATGATATAAAATAACCCAATCAATCTTTGTTGCATGATGAAATTAAAAATTTAGAGCATGTAAGTAATGAATTTTTAATGAGTGACGAAACATATGGACAAACACAATATAATGAAACATACATTCATAATGAAAATTTTGAGTATAATGATAACCAACATTAATTAATGACCCCAAATCATGCGTCTCCTAATGAAGAGGAATTTAATTTGTCTATAGGGTCTAATGTAGATAGTCAACCCTCTACTATCGCTACTGTGGTTAAAGTGGTTACACCACCTAATTTAATAGAAAATATAGATCTTACACCCACACCTTCAAGGATAATAATATGAACACCAAAGAATTTGTTTGAAATAATCGATAAGAAAATAATAGAACCTATGGAAGGTAAAATTTCAAAAATATCAATTCACCATCATGCTTAACGTGTATGGGACTATGCATTTGAGAATAAAACCCATACAAAATGATGTTAACTATTTGTTCAAGTAATAAAAATGAAAAAAATATACCATGTTATGCATAATTTTGGGCTAAGAATATTAAACGTGGAGGGAGTAATTAGTATAATAATAAAAATTCTATTTAGTGAATTTAAGGAAATAGGCAATAAAAGTCAGAATAAATAACGAGACTAATTAGATCTAGTTTAGATATGTATAAACAAAACATGAAAATAATAAATATCTACATAGATAATAAAATTTTATTGTAGTTTATTTTGGATTGATCTATTCATATGAGAGATTTATAATTTATAGGAGGAAGCTCTCCTTAATACATGGTTTCAAATTTATCACAAATCCCTTCTATTTGTTAAGTCCTCCATAATTTATCTCAAGCTTATCTAATAGTTATTTATATTCACAACTCACGTACACCTAAATACAATATTTAATATTTCACTAAATACCCACAAATATAATTATTTATGTGAGCACTAATAAATTCCTAATATTCCCCCCTAGTGTGAACATGGGGATAAACACCATCCTCTGTTTAAGCAACATACACATGTCTTGATCTTCCTATGTGTTAATTCCCTATACTTTGATTGTGGGAACTAATTAACCAAGAAATGGGAACACTATCAACCAATCATGGGAACCTCATCCATGGTGGGAACATGTATCAACCACCAGCCATGTAAAGGGAACTATATCAACCAAATTTAAGAACATCAACTGAACTAATCAAAATGTAATGGGAACACTTCTACCAACTACTTTTATCAAAAACTTCTATTGATTTAGTATTGATGGTTTGGCTCTCTTGTACTATGACTTTTTAATGGGATTACATTTTAAAATTACATAAACAAGGATGCACTTCTATTCTTATTTCACACAAGTTGATATATATATATATATATATATATATATATATATATATATATATATATATATATATATGTATATATATATATACATATATGTATATATATATATATACATATATGTATATATATATATACATATATGTATATATATATATACATATATGTATATATATATATACATATATGTATATACATATATATATATATATATATATATATATATATATATATATATATATATATATATATATATATATATATATATATATATATATATATTCACTACTAGAAAATGGTACCCTATCATTAGTGGATAATGAGAGGTACAAGTATCCTCCATCCTCCATTTTCCTCTACCTTCTAGTGGATGAATCTTATTAGTTAGCCAATGAAGTCCTAAAGATCAAATGCATGTTGTTTTGAAGGGAATAAATTCCCCACCATAAGATTAACATATCTGACATCTAACTTATGACATCACATACAACCCAGATTGCATCCTTGTATAAATAATTTATTTTGATTTAAATAATATCATGACATAAAATTAATTACTTGCTAAAATGAATTTGACTCTTTGATAAGAAATGACGCATTTTAAAATTGACTCAAAGATTACTTTGACACTTTAGATTTTTTGGTATGACTCTTTTGCTAATGACTTTTACAGACATTGACAATATCTTGTCAATTTTTAATATAGCATAAGGTTATTACTAAATTTTTTGATTGACTAAATTATCCCATAATAATTAAATTTAAGCAAACAATACCAAACATAAATAATTTTAATGATGCCTTTATTTAAAAACTACCTATTGAATTTAGACTTTTACTTTGGAAAATATATACAAGACTAAATAAAATTGAATGAAATAAAATTAAAGATTGGATTTAACCAACTAAAAGACTTAATATAAAAAATAATATTAAATAATGATTTAACGTATATTCATATGTTAAGACTGCAAGTAGAAATAGGTGCACAATGATAGATTTGACAAATATAAACTATCCTCGCATGAATAGAACTACATAATTTATTTAAAATATATCCATTTAACACATGAAGACTATATAATGCTAATTTATATGTGCACAAAATAATATTATCCACATGAAGATATCCATTTAACACATGAAGACTATATAATGCTAATTTATATGTGCACAAAATAATATTATCCACATGAAGATTAATAGAAGACTTCAAATGGCCACTTGATATAAAAATATTACATATTATCATGATTATGATAGAAAGTAATATGTTGCATAAAGACATGAAAAAATATAGATGTAATGGATTTATCAAGATATCAAAGCACTAACATAAACCAATTTTACCCACATAAATCCTTATGATTGACATGTAAATGAAATACACATAACATTGATATTACTGGATCCACATTTATTAAAAGAACAACTTGGCACTTTTCACTAACAACAAAGGATGTATGAATTTATTCAACTTAATGTAATATAGAATTTATCTAGAGTGCAAGTATCATGTGATTTCATTGTCTATCGCTAAAGATAATATGCATCAATGATAACTATACCTACATTCTCACTATGATAAGTAATATTTAGGTCCTAAACCAACCATATAGTTTATTGATTAGGACACATGAGGACTCCATAAGGTGCAGGCCATACAAATTTCAATCACAACCCATACGATTCTAAAACTCCATCATACAACTACTTGAACATGAAACAACATGAATATTATCAAGAAACACTATCAAAGACTATCATCTTGAATGCAATCTTCTCCTTCACATATTCAATAGACCATTTTCCTACTCTGATACCAGATAATGAAACTAATTAGAGTCTAGTTTAGATTTGGGAAAATAAAACATGCAATTAATAAATTTCTACATAGACAATAAACTTATATTGTAATTTATTAGAGATTGATTTATTCATATGAAATATTTATAATTTATAAGAGGAATCTCTCCTTAATCCATAGTTTCAACTTTTTCACAAATCCCTTCTATTTCTCAACTCATCCTTGATTTCTCTCAAGCTTATATAATAGTGTGTTGTTCTAATAACTCATATACACTCAAATATAATATTTAATATTTCACGTATACCCAAAAATATAATTTTTTATGTGAGCACTAATAAATTCCTAATAATAAAGATACTAATGTGTTAAGATGAGTAATAATAGAATCTATAGTGACTATGTAAACATCTAGATTTTGAATTCCTACATAAATAAGTAAATCCTTGAAATTAAATAGAAGAACTCTAAAAAATGTCATGAAAAGGAGAACAAGGCTTGATGACCCTTTACTCAAGGATTGTTGGGCATTTAGTGGTAGACTCCCATGAAAAGATAAGGTATTAGTTGAAGGAATAAGACATTTGATTGAAAATTTTTGGCATGAAAACACAAGGGTCTCATCCAGTTTAAAATATATATTTTTTTTAAAAAAAATCTCAAAAAATCATGAGCCACATATAAAACTTTTCTTAGACATGACCCAAACAAAATTTTATAAAACGTTTATTGAAAAATTTAATGGTCAATTGATAATTAGTCAAAGGTCATTTGAGATGTGCAAGCCTTTCTATTTTAAAATAAACCAAGCGTGCACCACATATTATTATAGGGTAAATATTTAATTTACTATGAATTTTGATATTTTTCATCTTATATGTTGTACTTTACATACTGATAAGATTTTACAAGAATGTATGGTGTCTTCCCCACCTAAAACATCAATAGAATTAATCCAAGGTCTTTTCTATCAAAGACCTATTTTTTTTTTGCCAAACAATATTTAGATAAAATATGTAATAGTTTTTGTGGTATTTTAAATTTGATGAGTTATATACATGAATATATTTCACATGAATTTGAAAACCAACTAGTTGATTATAAGAAGTAAAAATATGTAAAGTATGTGTTAAAAGAAGGAAAAGAGTCATCAAGATGTGAAGTGGTTACAACCAAAGTTTATGTATTTGATTTCATTTTTGAATTCAAGAAGGATATTATCTACCAATATTCAAGACACAAACACAAACCAAAATGGTTAGATAATAAATTCAAGGTATGCAAGGAAAACTTCCTAGTTGGCACCATTATTTAGGTTTTGGACTTTGCTGAGAAATACACACTACAACCATAGAATGATGTTCAATCCCAATACTATAATTTAATTCAAGTTCAAATTTTTGTTCATACTAAATTCAAACATGCACCTGATATCACAGACGACAACAAACAAATCTTGAGGGATTACCAATTTTATATGAGCAATGACTAATTACGTTATCTAGAGTTTGTCCAGGGTTATTTTTAGGTATTTTATATGAATATTAATTCCAGAGAAATTATGTTTGAGACACACTACATTTGGTCAGATAATTATGTAGGGAAGTTTAAGAATTTTTAAATATTTTACTAGTTAAGCAGAATGCATAAGAAGAATGGTGTTCAAGATTTTTGGAGCTTCTTTGAGGTTGGGCATGGAAAATGGGAACATGATGGTTCAGGTGAATGTGTAAAAATATCCCTTAAAAGAGAGCAATAAAAACACAAGGATGGTGCCAATTTGATCAATGTTTCAAGTATTATGACTTGGTGTAATTAAAATATTGGTCATGAATTGGATAAGCATTCTCATGTGAGAAGATTCTTTTCATTAATAAAGAAACAACATAAGGAAATGTATGAATATTACATTACAGTGCCTAGATTGAGTGTTTTCCACTCCATTGAAGTCTCAAATGTATGTTCATAGACTATTTATAATAGTGATATGGTACATTTTTGTTCCTTGTGTATGGAATTTAATTTTAATGAATGTGAGTCAAAATAATGGGTTGACAAATGGTATTATACACCCATATCACCTATAAATAGTAGCCATTCACTCTAATGATTGACATATCATGAAATGGAATCATCAATTGACTTTGACCACATATAAGATATTGTGTAATCAGATACAATTTATTATTTAATTAAATATACAACTGTAATTAGATATTAGTGATATTTTATTTTTTCCTAGATGTGCTTACAATTTGATTATACTTTAAATACAGGGTATGTTTTTGTAGTCATTTCACCTGAGGACAATGATGAAGGAACATACTACAACTTGTGTCATTGTGTAAAGGAAAAAAAATCAACCACAAATGTTATGGATAGATAAGAGATAATTTATCCCACTTGATCTGTAATGGTTACTAGAACCTAGATTTGTAGGTACTATCATAAAAAAATAAAACAATTGTTATTTGAGGATTTTAAAACACATAGGCTGGTGCTTCATTATTCAAACTTGGTTATTGATACAAATATTCAAATTATCAAATATCATATAAATACTTAAAATAAAACTTTGTGGAAAGTGGGTGAATCTGTCCATGAAGATATTCTTTAAACACTTATAAATAGAGTTAATCCTAAAGGTACATTAAATTAAATTAGTAAGTATATCTAGTGTTTCAAATTAATATACTAAATTTATTTGATTTAATGTATTTTAATTTTCAACTATTTTATCATTATGTATTTATTTTTGTTTCAAATTTTAACTGACAATTTTAATGTAAGTTAGTGGCACTAGATGAACTTCTACCTTCACTGGTTCGTGCCATGATTAGAAAATATTATTTTCTTAAAATGAAGTGAAGCCAAAAAAACAATTAATATTAATTTTATCTACCTTAATCAAATGATTTTTCACCTTTTTTTTTGTCCTTTCAAGAAAACACAAATATAGTCTTATCTATGCTCTCTTAGAGGACTCATCCATATATGTGTAGGATCTGATGGTTCATCTCTAGCCCTCGTGATTCTCTTACAATGTACAACAAAAGTTTTCTCATTTTACACTCTAAAGGATGAGTGGATTCTCTTAAGGGATGCCTCTGATCAATTAAAAACTTCATTGTCATGGTCAGATATAGACTAGATAATGGTCATTATAACCTTAACATCCATATATCACCATATCTTAGTAGATGGGTCGTTGATTGGGATAATGAGTCGAAATATACAGCCTCGCTGGCTAAATTTTGGCCTATTTTGAGAGATTTGGATGCAAGATAAACCTCATTCTTTCATCTCCTCCTATTTAAGTTAGAGATAATCCTCCTAGGTTCTCTTAAAGGACTAATCTATACATGTTTAGGATTTGATGTTTTGTCTCTAGAATTTATGGTTATCCTATAATATGCAATATAAGTTCACTCATTTTTTACACTTAGGGATGAGTGGATTCTCTTAAGGGATGCCTTCGATCATCCCTATCCATCACAGTTATGTTTCAATATAAGACCAAAGTTGGAGGATATGATAACTCATCTAAAGCTTTGAATTGCCTAAAACATGAAAGTTAATGTGTATAAGTATTATAAACAACTTGAATCCATGATAAGCTATTTATTACAAAAAAATACACTAAACACACAATTGTGTATGCACCACCATATGGAAAAATTTTAACACTTATGAAATTAGAGAATTGGGAGAATTGAGTTTCATGATGTGTGCCACTTCTCAATCCCTCAAATCTAAAATATGGGAAAATTATTTTGACGAGTGGCTTGAGCCATGAGTTTCACCAATTTTTTATTGTAATGGTTATGGGGATATATTTTGTCATGGGGTCCAACAAATATGGTGTTACAAAATCTATTGTGTGCTTGTAAACAAAGCATCTTACAAAGCTTCTCCCATATGATGAAAGTGAAAGGAGAAATTCATGTAATTTTTTTGTAATATGTGTACTAAAAATTATAAATCTATAAAAATCTCAGATCAAACAAGTAAAATAAAGTTAAATTTTAAACGCATTATTATTTTTTGTAAGTGCTTGAACTAAATTAGATATTGACATAATTGTATTAAAAAAATTATTGATATTCATTTCCCATAAAATGGTAAACATGCAAAATTAATTAAATAAAGTTGTATTGTTCATTAAACTATATTAAGAGATGAATAAACTATTTTATTACTAAATTTGGAGTTTCAATTATAAAATAACAATGTGTAGTGACTTCTCCACAGAATAGATTATCGGGGAAAAAACATGTTTGTCAATCTTGTACATAATAGTGGAAAAGGTACCAAGGAAATGTCTACACCATGATAATTAAAGCATGATATGAGATGGATTAAAATTTATTGAATCACTGAAATAATAACACATTTATAATTAGAATGTCCAACATGATATGTTGTGGTTTTTAATAATCTTTTACCAAGGCCCTGCATAGGCTAGATCTCACCCAACAAATAAAGAATACTTATGATGATGACATATCATCTAAGACAAAAGACATAAAATCCCACATGAGTCACAACAATGTAAACAACATCATATGTTATGATTTTTAGTAATCTTTTACCGAGGCCTTATGTTGGATAGATCTCACACAACAAATAAAGAATACTTACAATGATCGCATATCATCTAATCCTAAAGACTTAAAACCCTACATGAGGTACAATAAGAGTGCATTTAGAACCATGTTATGTTAACAAAGCATAAATACATACATAAGTTCATCACTATACCTCCTAACAATTATGATCAAGTACAATTTATAATATTTACATTCCATGAAATTGATCCCAAGTCCACTTACATCACAATTGCAAATTGATATGTAATTAAATGTAAATGAAACAAGTAAATAGTAAATACCACATGTAAATGTAAAATATACATAACTATGAAGCACCTAAATTAGAGAATAATGTGATTTTTTGCAACCCAATATGAAGTAGTAATGATCATTAACCAAAATTATGTGTAAACATTAAATGATCAAAATAAAAAATATGCATAGGTAAAGGAATCATATTATTTAATAGTATATAAGTGATACATGTCAAGTTATATGTCATAATTTAACATTAATAAGATAACATATATCAAGGAAAAATGTGTATCATAACAAGTACATAGACAAAATGCACCATATAGGCATACAATATGGGCCATATCGACATACAAAATTGATTGTGCCTACAATGAGATCCCTAACACAACAACTAACTCTCCTGCTCCTCATTACCTCAATATAAATTTTAATTTTTTGGCATAGACATAGATTCAAGTGTGTTGGATGCCTCAATATGAGGAGAGTCTCTCCTCTTATCATGTGAATCATCAATTATTTCATCGACAACTAGTGAAAATTATTGTGTGCACAATAAATGAATATAAAAATCAATGCATTAAAATTTTATATTGAAAATTTGATAAATTTTTCAAGAATGTAAATTTTTATAAAATGATTCTACACTCATCGTATTCCATCTAAATGGTTATCTATGGATATGAGACCACATACACACCCATGCTAGGGAATCCTATGTAACATACATATATCATTAGATCTAGATGTGCATACAAATATGTAAATATGTCATTAAAGCTAAAAACAATTTTATTGTGTTTTCTCATCAATCTTCATCCCTAAATCATGGCATGCTCTAGAGATAGTGGATTCTCTAATGTAGCCACAACATCCAAAAAACCTTCTCATCCATGAGGGGTGCCCATAGCATCCTTCATCGTCTATAAAACTAATAAATGAATAATGTGTGAAGCCAATGAACATGATAAAAATATATGACTATAATATATATCTTAAAACATATTTTTTTGTTCAAAGGATAATAAACATGTATATGAATAAATATGTAATTTAAAAGTTTCCAAACCTGTGTGTATGGTACACCCATGACAATTATAACCTCTAAAATAGAGTCAAGGGTTATAGATCTACCCAAAATTTCACTAATCATCTATGCAAGTAACAAATAACAAGTTCAGTTAAATAAAGTAGTCAATTAATTAAACACATACTAGAAAATAGACATAATATTCTTTTACAAACATAAAAAAACTATAATTAAAATTAAACCTATGTATTAAATACATATGGTGAAGTCAATAACTCTTATAAAATAGGAGCCTAGTATATCCTAATAGGAGCTAGTGAAGCTAGAACATCTCGCATAGTGTTTGGCATGCTAGTGTCATATGATGTTGAAACATCTATAGATGGCATATGCTTTGTCATGCTAGTGTCTACCATGTTAGTGTTATGCACTACTAAATCATATAAAAATGGTGTATGCTTTGGATTGTAACTCTCCATAAGTGTACTTTATGTATGTCTCATCTAAATAGAATGTACCATACACTTCCTCCCATATGATGTGCAATGATACATATGAACTATAACATGAGTAGGAGGAGGAACATTAACACCTATACCACCACCACAAAACCACTACTGCCACTACCACTACCACTAATTCCACTACAACCAACACCACCACTATCACTAGCACCATGTGTAGGATGAGTATAAATAATCAATGTATGCAAACCATGCTCAATCATAACTTGTGTTAGACTAGTAACCACCTCAATGGTGTCCATTTGTATGTTACGATGTAAAATTTTAGGAATAGAGACATGTGATATTGTCCTATTATTTCTTTGAGCTTAGTTATAATAGTTTAGGTCTCACCTAAAACTAGGTCTATCAAATGAATACCTAGCTCCCCTACCTTGGGAGGCCTTCATGTCAAAATAACTTGGAATTTATTACAACAAAAACTGACAATATAATTTTCTCAAAAATTATAATGGAACCTCATTATTTTTGCATAGAGGATCATCAAATACCATCCACTACCTATCCCAAAAGTTATTTTTTATCTCCTCATGAATACACGAATCAATATTAATGTGTTTGCAATTCATTGGTGGAGGTTGGTTGGTTTCAGGATTAACACATAAATTACACACAACTTTTTTTGTTATTTTTTACCAACATATTCATATGAAAATTTGTCAGAATAAAATTATTTCATGACCTCTCTTCTATGAAAAATTGCATCAAGTTGTGAAGTTACATTTCTTACTTCATTAAAAATAGACTCTAGTGTATTAGCAAGTGAAATGTGTGCACTACCAAATGAAGAGTGACATAAACCATTGAAGAATATTTGTAATTATTAATGTTTTGAATTGTATTTCTCATATAATTGAACTTATTCTTGTGTAAAATCAAATTGTTTGAGATTTTGTCTATAATTTTCATCATGCAATGAATCCACTGAACTTGTATATCTAAATTTAAACAGAAATACTATTTTTTTGGCAACGTAAGAGAATATAATCCAAACCTAAATTTAAAACCCTACTTAAATAAAGAAATATAAATTAAAATTTAAAAATAAAAATCCAAAAATCAACATACCTGACCTATAAAAATGTGAATGTTGAATGCCATTAGTGGGATGAAACTCTAAAGTGCGTACATGAATTTGAAATTGACGAATAATGAGAGGATAAAAATCAAAATGCAATTGGGCCACGACTTTGCTTATAGGAAAAAATAAAAATGATATAGGGTGTACACACTTTATGCTTTATTAAGGGCATACATCCCTTATAAATCACAAAAGGCATACACCCTTTAAAAGGGTACATGCCCTTTAAAAAGTTGATTTGCCCTTGAATCTCAAGAACAAGCTGAAGCTTCAAAAATTTAAATAAAAAGCCATATGCCATTTGTAAAAAGAAATTACAAATTGGGGAAATGTCATACATTTTGTCCCCCAAATTTGTGCATCAACCCATAAGATTAAATAAGTCTTTCATATAATTTAGTTTTATAATTTATAAAATTATTCCAAGAACCAAAGAGGTTTTATCGAATAAGTGAGTAGAAGCACAAGTTCTACTTGGGCTTCATAAATAATAGATTTTAATTGTATTTTAAATAAACTTTTGATGTAATATATTTCATAAAGTTGAGTACGTAATTCATTGTATAAGTTGAACTTTAAATGTGTTTACATTTCTTGTTGAATTTTATGAAAATATAGAACCATATTATTAGGTTTTATATGTTCAAGTTTTATGTCATAATTTTTAGTCAAAGTTTAGTCTTATCAATGATATTGAATGGGAATTTCATTATGTATTTGTCATTTTTTTGTATGGGGTTTTGAATAGTGATATTCAATAATATATCTTGTTTAGTATAAATAGTAAAAGTCCTAGAAAATGAATCTATTATTACCCAATTGGCATTACAAATCTGGTATGATATTAAATATTCAAGCATTATGCAATGTGTATCAAAAAACATAAGAGATGTTCATATGTAAGCACAAAGTCATAAAAAATTGAAATAAATTTGGAGATCCATGCAATCACTTCTGAGCAAGAAAATATGATCCTTGAAATAAGTTTCTATAATCATCAATAGGAAGGGAGGATTCAAAATGAAGGGTATATCAAGCCTCATTCATTGCACTAGTGGAACCATTATATATTTAAAGTTAGATGTGATATTTAAAAGTTTTAAAACATTGTTAGGTTGCCCTATCCATTATTCACATATCTTTGTGAGTTGTTGAAGGAATAAATTAGTCAAGGTGATATATTGTTATCTTTAGAGACATCTATAATGGGTAGGGTGTTTCTAGTTGAGAAAAAAGTGAGCATTGCATTTTTACAATTGTCATATGGAATGATAATTATTAGCATTAGTGAGTTTTTTGGTTGTGTAAACTCAACAGTGGTAATAATTATAAACAAATTCATTAATTTTATGCATATGCATTTAAGAATTCATGTACAATGGCCAAATAATCATTTAATTATTGAGCATGTCAAAGAAGGTTTTCATAAAAAATAAGGCTTTCCAAATTGTTGTAGTGATATAGATGTGACTCACATTCAATTTGACCTTCCATGTAATGAGTGTTCATCAAATTAGTATGACAAACATCACAACTATAGTATGTCATTGAAAGCCATTGTTGATAGTAATATGTATTTTATGGATGTTTTCATTAGATGGATTGGTTTTGTTAATGATACTAGACTATTGTAATTTTTTTCTTTTTAAAGATTATGCGAAGGTGGGGAGAGGATTAATGGTTGTTATATTTTCATTGGTTAAATAGTTTTGAGAGAATACATTATTGGTGTTGGTGTTTACCCATTATTACCATAGTTAATTACTCCATTTTTTGGACCTTAAACAATTAGTTAGATGGAGTTTAATTTTAAGTTATCTTCAACAAAAATCATTGTTGAATGTGTATTTGGAAGGCTAAAGAACATGTGGAAAATTTTTCATTCCAAAATTTGATAGCCTAATTTTTAAATGCTACCAAAAACCATTATAGCATGTTACATATTACATAATATGTTGTTAACATATGAGGAGGATGACAATGAGGCAATTGATGTCAACAATAATGAGCATAATATTGAAAGTAATGAAGAAGAATCAGGGGATCCAATTACAATAGTAACTTGAGTGGATTTAATGGAATTTGTTAATGGAGGAAATGGAGTGGACCAAACACAGTGAAAAAAATGATCTTTTTGTCTTTAGTATTCTTCCACATTTTTTGAATATCAATATGAACATCAAAAGTACAGCTTGTTAAAAAATATTTTGTGTTTTTTATTTGAATGATATTAGTAGGGTGATTTTTAGTTCATACAAATTGAGTTAAAATTTTATTTTGAGTTGGGTTTCATTGTAGTCCATACGAATATGATTGATGAGTTAATTTATGTAATATTTACATATTATCTCATTCCTTTGTCAAAATAGTTATCCTAGACATTTCCATTATATATTATTTGGTTTATTTATTGATATTTTGATTTGTAACTATAATTTATATTTAATTCCTAACTATAATATTGTCTACATCTATACAAATGTAAAAAAATTTAAGTGAAAATGACTTTATTATAATGCTGATATAGATTCCATGTGAGTGTTTATTTAAAACTATTTTAAAATATAAATGTGTCCCATTTTAAATGTCTATGAATGGTCTTGAGTCCTAGAGATTTAGTGCCATAGGTTATGCATCACTTTATTAAAGTTGCTTGATGCCAAAATTTTTATTTGATAAAATTTGTTGCAGATATTGTCATGCCAATTTTGTATATGAGTGATCCTTAATCAGTCCTTGTTGAGATTTATAAAATAAATCCTATATTTATGGCATATGATTTGTTTTTGGACGCTAAAATCCATGTGCTTCTAGGGATGTTTTTATTTTCATCTTCAGCTCCTTCTTTGGAGTATTGAAATCAATGTGAATTTTAGATTTTTTTAAAACAATGCCATTTTTAAATCTCCTATACATAACATATTTTTTATATTTGAGTATTCATCCTTTTAATGAGTTTATAGAGCTTGAGAATAACATCAGTGTAGGCTTAAACCATGGTTGGTAGCCAACCAACTATTTTATAATTTATTTAATTTTGAAAGATGGATGATATATTTCTTGAGTGTTTTAAATTTAGTTGTTTATTAAGAATATGAGGTGATGTTATATATGATAAACTATTTTATAGATGATAATCAAAATTTCTAGCATTATGAATTTTAAACGAATTTATGTTTTGTTTCAATTTTTTCTTTATATGTAATAAACCACTCTTTCTAAATTAGTGAAAAGAGTTGAACAAACAAAAATAGATTATCACTTATGCAAGGGAAAAAACAATCCAACAAACATACATATTATAAAATATTTTAAATGGTGAGAGCTCAAACTCTCTTCCTCACTTCATTGTTTATTTATTATAATTTATTTTCAATTGTTCCTCTGGCATTATCATGTGTCTATTAGTGTGAACAATTGATCCATTGATAAATATGCATAGGAATAAATTAATTTCATCTTTATAAAATAATTAAAGAAGAAAATTTATATTTATGCACTTCTATACTAGTCAATGCAAACCTACCTTATTTGCTATGGGAATAAAAAACATGGTGTAATTTCAAGCAATTTAAATTTATTCCTAAACTGATCTTGGTTTTTTTTAATGAAATATATTTATATATTACTAAAAATATATAATATACAAACAATTAACAAAAAAATAGGTGGTATGGAAGCACGCCTAAAGCCAAACTAGGCCAAGCCGAGGAACAAGTCACATCAACAAAAAAAACACTAAGCCTTGCCTAGGAACAAGTCATCAGAACATAAACAAAAAACATATTTAAGCTACAAGTGCAAGGCAAGTATGTCACATCCTAATCATAAAATATGATTTATAATCTTTAATCTGTGTGTTAATATGGTTATTATCTTATTTTTATTACTTTAATTTGAGATTTATGACATATACTATAATGTGACATTGATATTGATGATTAGTATACATAATGTGATAGTTGTATTTTCTTATTATGTATATTGAGGATGTATATTTGTTATTTTTTCATCATTGGTTGATACATATGATGCATCAATCTAACTACCTTCTTTTTATGAGGTGGATCACACCCTCAAGACACGATGGAGGGAGATCATCATCAAAGAGGATGGGATAGATGGGACAATTAGGTGATGACAAAGGAAATTTATAGTGACCCTAAAAATATACATAGTATATTTAAAAAGTTATATGCATAAAATGTTAGCACATGGTTATCAAAATCTTGTTTGCAATCATATTTATATATAGATAAAATTCTTGATATGCATTAGATTCCTTTAATTTAATTATCTTGATTTTTGAGAATAAATCAATAAAATGGATATTTAATTTCTATATATGAATAAACTAGTAAAATGTCTTTATAAACATCTTTGAACATTTATCTCACTAATTATAGATATTTAGGATATCAATATAGTAAGACCTATGTTTTTGAAGATATAGATATCTTTTAATTAGAAACAATTATGGGCTTTTATATATATATATATATATATATATATATATATATATATATATATATATATATATATATATATATATATATATATATATATATATATATATATATATATATATATATCTTTTAAGTTCTTGAACTATCTTAAATTACTAACTTTGAGTTAAGACCATATAAACATAGTCTTAATTTAACATGCATGAAATTATATTAAAAATTAGAAGATGAATATCTTTATTAAATTTACTATTGACCAAATTTGAATCTTAGTCAAATTGGATCAAACCATACATATTTAAACTTTTTAAAAGTTCCCATATGTCCTATAGGGTCTCATATGTTTCTAAATATCTTAGTTATCCCTGTTTTAGCCTTGGTCTAAGTCCATCTTCCTTGTGCTTGTCTAGTCAACTCTGGTCAACCCTAGTCAAACATGGTCAAAGATATATATTATTTTTAAAATGTCCTAATGTGGAAATTTATATGTTATAATGTGTTCATAAGTCATAAATTTTCCCTTTTTCATGTTTCATATGTAAAAAACACATTTAGGTCACATTTCTAGCTCAATAAATGACTTGTACGATTTTTCAAAAAAGAAAATTTGTCACAATGGAAGATTTAAATGTGAAGGAGGTTGTCATATTTCAAAATTTAGTCAAATTAAATTCAAGAAATAGGTTTTTAAAAAATAGGTAGTTTTTCCTTGAAAATGGGTCCTTATTGGCACTTGTATGGACTTGGGAAGTCCACCATTAGCTATAAATGTGGGAATGTGCCTCTTCATCTCCCTAAGACATTTAAGTTCTTGGTGTGCATATATTTCATTAGATAAATCAATTTTTTCTTCATTTTCTTCTTTCTTGCCTTCACAAGCCAAGAAGGGTCAACTTCAAATGCTTGGTACAGTTTGTATAGTTGGAGTTGAGAGGAATGCTCTTTGAGGTTGAAAGAGGTTTGAGTAAAATTCATTTTCATGGAAAATGTTTTTTGTTTTATAGATCCTCCTGTATGAACCATCACTATGAATCCAGGCAACTTTTTACACACTCACATCTATCAAGGGTCTCCTTTTGAGATAGTTTCTAAATATTTTATTTTGTTTTGATAGTTTGGTTGTTTTTAGGTGTTTCTCAAGGTTTTATAAGACCTCTCCATAGTTTTTTCATTGTCTCTAGTCTTTTGGAAGTCTCAATAACTCATGGAATCTCTTCTAGACTGGTCTCAGCGAGGCAACCATGAAAGTGCATTGCAATCATCAGTATAAGAGATTTTCATGTTGAAAAAGAGTTTTAAAGAGTATTTTTAAGGTCTTCATGGTGATAATTATCCCTTTAAATATTTATAAACAACATAGGTCTACCTATGAGGCCCAAGTTATACACATTATTGAATTTCTCCTTCCTTATCGATTCTTTTCACCTCCATGTAGGTGATGTTTAAATTGAATAAGGTGTTTTGAGGTTGATCTCAAAATGTTCTTGATGGAGGTCATCCATTTGAGTATTGAAAAATGCATTTGGGGTGTTATGAGGTTTTAATAAACATGTTCTTTCCAATTCCATTCTCTGCTTGTAAACTTTCCAAGATGCATTTTTAGAAGTTTCATGGTGATATCATGGAAGATTGAGAGTTTTAATAATGTTATTTAGCCTTTTGAATCATAAATAATTCATTTGGAAGTCATGAAATAATCTTTGGGTCACTAAGGTCAAAATAAAAAGCATAGTTTTCACTCCACAACCATTGTATAGGTTTAATTTGCCTATATACTGACATGACCACCTACAGGTAAGGAAACATGGGATTAAAGCATCCATAGAGTCTAAGACATGAATTGAAGCTTATATTGGGTTCTTAATATGTTAATTAAATCATGACATATTTCCTTAGAAGTCAAGGTAAGAAAACAAGAGTAAAGCCATGCTTAAAAGAGACAAAGACTAATACAAGGACTCGGTCCCTATTTTGAGCAAACAGAGGCCCAAGAGATTTTTCAAGAGGGCATATAACATAGTTAAAAATATTTCATGACATATAAATGAGTGAATTTAATACAAAACTTGAATGGTAGAAGTTGAAGGGAAGGTGGTATTCAAAAGGCCTAAAATTACCACCAAAACACTAAATTTTTCCAATATTGTCTACATGATGGTGAATCTAAGTGAGAACCTTCTTCACCAAAGATCAAAATTTGATCTTGAAACTATGTATAGATGTCCCAAATCACTCAATTTGTGTTCCATGTCATAAGTATCACCAATAAAATAATTATATCTTGTTTTGGACTCCTCCCTCACATATTTCGTCTGTACAATGTCAAAATGCCCACCTACAATAGGTAGGCAGGCAGGGAGATAATGAGTTAGATTTGTTGAGGTTTGTCAAAGAATAAAAGTGATAAAAGTGTTTAAACCAACTCATTATAACTTCAAAAATATCTAAATGGTATTTTAAGTGTTGAATATAAGCCTAGAACCTAATAACCTACAATAGGGTCTAAAATAGAAATGTCTCAATCAACTGAGACAAAATACATAGTGAGCCTTTTTGATGTTTTAATGATGTTGTTAGGGAATTCATGTGATTATAAGTAAAAATATCATTGGTGATATCAATTGGAGTGTATGAGGATCCTCTATTATCAAAACTAATCCCAAACCACTAAAATTAATCTACACACAAGAACCTTCCAAATAGTAAACATAGTCATGTTAGAGATAGGCTTGGAATTCAAGAGCATAGAGGATGCATCAAAGGTAAAAGTGTTAGAATAGTAATTGGATAAACTCACTCATTTTTATTATGGTGTGTATATAAATTTCACATTCAAAAAAATCATGGAAAAAGTTCAAACAAATAGAGGTACAGTCCCTTTTGGAAAACCCTGCAGATAGTATACCTAAGAAAAGTCTGCCTAGAAAATAGAGAATGTTAGAGGTCTAAAACGTAGATCCAAGGGATAAAAATTGGTAAAAATCACCCTTGATAGTTTTATAATCCCCTCCAATATTTATCTTAGCTAAAAAATAGGTAAAATGACTTTGTTTTGTCTCAATAGTAGGGAACGTCTTCCTTTCATGAACCCTATAACTTTATGAAGATAGGTGAAATAGTAGATCAAAAGTCAAGAGGACCTCTCAATATTATTGGTGAAGTTGTACAAAATCCATTTCAACATATTAAACTAAGATATATGGTTGGAAACCAAACAAGGTACTTCATGCTATAAGGTTTTTAGTCACCATGATAAGGAATGGTAAAGCATATAGCTAGGAAAGGAGGTCATATTCATTTTTGGCCTTGGATAAGCCTCAAAAATGATTGAATCATATTTAAGTGACTATAATAGATATTTTAAACCTCCTAATATGTAATAAAAACCATTTAACTTCATTATAGGCCAAGAGTTGCAAGTATACCTATTGAACAAGGTCGAGGCCTAATATCAAAAAGGGGGTCATTTTCATTTATTGCTCTTGATGAGATATTATGATGATTGAAGCATGTTTTTATGGTCTGTATATAAGTTATTGATATTTTATTTTTCATGAAAACCCACCAAAAATCCATTTTTTGGCGTGAAGGCACATGAACCCTGCAGGATGCATGGAAATGACCTAAGTGACCAGTTTGAGATGATTAGAATTTCTATGAGACTTTGAATGGAAATATAAGGTAATTATAGATGTTAGAGGAAGTTCCTAGGATATTCTCAAAATTATTTATTGAGTATTTGAATTTATGGTCTTCATGAACAAATTTTAAGACTTGAAACTACCAGAAACCTTCATAAACCCTCTTCAAGAACCTGATTGGGAAGATGAAGCAAATGGAGTATCCAAATAAAGTGGAAATGTGATGAAACTAATTTGAGATGATAAAGTAATCTCCAAGGCTCCTCTCCATGTGTCTGATGTGTACCATACTTGTATGAAAGAGGTACAATAGGGCTTATTTTGATAAATTTTTATGTTTTACAGGTATGGAGATGTTTCAAAAGATGAAACCACCTTTGGGGGAGAAATTAGGACTTTTTATAATTCCTCATGTTCATAGATTAATCTATACAATCTCCAAAGGGTGCCTACCATCTCCTTCATCTCAGACAGTCACAATGAGCAAGTAGTGAACACTTAGTGAAAATGGTGAAACTTTAATTTGGAAGTCTTTTAAGGCTTTATTGATGAACCTAATGAATTGGACACTCTTGGAATGTGTCATTCCTCCTTGTGCATCAATTAGATTATATAATTTGAAGGATTTTGAATTCCAAGTGTGAGATGTACATGAGAAGGAGTTATTTGTGACTATTGAGTGATTGGTCATGGTCAAAGGAATATGAATGATTGAGGACCAATCCAATGCATGTGAGGTCTTGTTGGTAACCACTTACCTTTAGATCAATCATCATACTTGACCCTACTCAGTGGTGAAGTAGTTTAATGATGGAAATTCATTGAAATAGATTCTTATGCAAGAAAGAGAGAATCTATGTGACATATAGAGGAGTTACAAAATTTTGAGAGACATTTGTCCTCGTTTTCATTTCCATGCCAGATTCCATTAATGTTTTAACTCTTTCTCATTTATTTAAAATTTTATTAGTGACTATTGAGCTCCCCTTTATCTTGCTCCTCTCATTATTGCTATAAATATTGGCCTTTTTGGTTATTGTATCCATCTCTCCAACTATTTATTGTGAAGCCCTACCAAATTTTCTCCTTGAATTAATGAAGAATGTTATTTACCACATTCAATATTTCACTAATTGTATGTTTTGGTTGTTGGTCTTATACCAGTGTATTTTGCTTACCTTCACATTTTACTCTTCCTAGTGCCTTGTGCTAATTGAAAGATCTCTTTTTTAGTTTAACAAGAAGTGTCTAATTTTGATTGTAGGTATAGTGGGTAGTCCATTCATTAGTGTTTATGTAAGACCTATTGTCTAAGTCCTCCTAGCCTAAACTCTCTTCAAGACCCCTTGCTTGAAATATTGATATAAAAGAGGAGTGTTGAATTGGATGAAGTGTATATGTTGCAATCTCTTTATTTTACAGTGAATTATAAGTGGTGTGAGAAGACCATGTATTTTTTATATCACCTCCCCTAGATTAGATTTGTTTTTATTTATCCTTCTCCCTTTTCACCACCTAAAATTTAGTAGTAAGTTTCATCTATAGTGGTACATCAAGGGAAGTATCCCTAATCTTAGATTCACCTCAAATTTTTGTCACCCATAGCCCTGATGTGGTTCCATTATACCACTTGAATGAGGAAAGACTTGTCATCTCCTCAAAGGGTGCAAGTTAAAGTGACAAAAAAAATTGGCACACTCAGTGGGACTCTTATTGCAATAATTTGAATATTTTTAGTGTTTTCCTCAAGATATCTGCCTTTGGAGGTAATTCACTAGGCACCAGTGGCAACTCCAAGCATAAATCTACTAGTTAAGCAATATAGGTATTGTATTTGAGGTTTTTTTTATTTTTATATACACTTCTCATGAGTAATTCATGGATTATTTTAATGTTAAATGTGTCTTAACACAAGTTAGGGAGACATATCCATCTTTGCCTATTCCCTCTAAATATGAGCAAGTCTTTAGCCAATCTTGTCATGATCCCTATCAATCCTATGTTGCCTATAATCGACCTTCTCAAGCTTGTGCTTCATCTAGTCCACCTAGTTCCTTTCCAAGTCAGCCCATCAAAATTTTTAAGAAGACTCTCATTGCCTATAAGGACTATATGCTAAAACGTGATACTAGAAAAGGTTGTTTCCAAGTCATCCCTAGTGATTATGTCAAGATTGTGAGGGATTCTTTAAAACTATTCAAGAGAGAATGGATGCCCATTGAGATAGCTAATTGGTAAGGCCTTATGGGTGAAATGCTTGATGTTTGTGGTTTAATTTTCCAAGTAGAAGAGAGGTTGAAAGCTCATGAACCAACGTATTCTTAGTAGCTCAAATACACCCCATAACATCCTTCGAGTGTGTCAACTATACCTATTAAAAATGCCAATCCAATCATGTTTTAAAATGACTCAAGTCATTCATGCATTCCCCAAGGTTTTCCTTCTTAGAGTTCTATCCAAGAGATCAATCAAAGGAAGAGGGATACCACTATTGGACAAGATTTTGAGAGAAGAAGGTGGATGTTGGAGGCTCATCTTGAGAAGTAAATTGAGTTGGAAAACCAATATCTAAAGCACTCCATCAAGGTAGCTAAAATTGAGGTTCCTAAGTGTGAAATTCCTTCATTTTCATCTCATCCTCATAAAGAATCTTCTAAATCTAGTTTCCCAAAATGGAAGGAAGTAGTGGCAATTTGTGGAAAGAAAGAAAAAGGATGCCTAAGTGGAGATGTTGGAAGTGAAGAGAAGACTAAACCTACTCAACTCCATCCCATCCCTCCTCAAGAAGCCTTTTACCCTTCATCCCAGATTTATTTTACTCCCTTTCCTAATGAAGATCCTATTTCCCCTCAAGAAAATCTATTTCAAGAGAGCCTTACCAAACAAATTAAGGAATTGGAACTCAAAAAGGAAAATCTTTCATCTATATTAAAGAAGTTTGAAGTCAATGAAGCCATTAAATCAATATTTTTAACTCCTCCAATTGACCCATTCTAACCTTATTCTACCACCTTATATCCCTAAGTGCCTATAGCATGGGGATCTAATGTAGATCAACTGAATCCAAAGAGATTAGATTCTAATGGAGAGGAACACATTAACCCCTAGAAGCCTTCTTGGGCTGAAGTTCCTAGTTTTAAGATGCCTATCATTAGTATCACTATGAGGGAGAATGGGATGGAAATTTTAGATTGGTTTGAAGATGAAGAAGAGCTGGATTCTTCTAAGGAAACATCATATTGTGATGATGAGGAAGAATACATTTCTTGTGTTGAAGAATAGGTCTAGGAAGAGTTTCCTTTGGAACCCAAAGAAGGAGGGGGTAAAGAAGTTGAAATGAGGGAGATACAATTTGAAGTCCTTCAAGAGATATCAAGTGATAAAGATGAAGTATTTTATTTTTTTGAGTCTCCTATCTATGATGACTATGGATATGAGAAAGAGGAGGTTTCCAATGAAGTATATGTGACTCCTAAGGTTGAAGAAATAAAACTTGAATAAGTAAATTTTCCATTTCATCAAGAAGAAGACATGGGGAAGACCTACATATAGATGTTCAAGGAATATGATGATTGTGAGAAGATAAAGCTCCTAAGAAGATAATCCCAAGATGTTGAATATTAGGTATGTATTGAGAGGTATCACCATCAAGAGATTCCAAATCATGATAGAGTAATTTATGATGAATATGAGTCTTTTGAAGATAACTTGAAGATAGGTTCTAAAATTACATGTGAATATGGCTCTACGAACACCAAGAAGGAGTTTTAACAATAAATACTCATGTATTTCCATGACATAACACTTCTTGAAGGCTTTGAAGAGGTTGTAACAAATGAGAAGGATAATGAGGCATTTCAAGAAGATATAGACTTTCATTCATAGATATGCAAATCTACCATTGTCAAATAAAGGGACAGTACTATCAAGCATGTTTCAAAGGTAAAGAACACTTCATCTAATTTGGATACTTATTTGAGATGATTCCTTCAAATGACATGCCAAGCCAAGGAACAAAAAATAAGCATGACTCATCTAGTACTACATCCAAAGACAAGCATGCTTAGCATCCTCATCCATCTATTGAGGAAGGATATTCAATCTACTTTCCTCTTGATCCAAGAACGGAAGTATGTTTGGTTATATGTACATAATTATTTTATTTTTTGCTGTGTTATGTTTGCCCTAAGTGCTTAGTATCATAAGTCTGCCTTTGATTTATGTGTTTATTTTATCTTGTTATGTGTCATTTTATTTTGTGTGTTTTGAGCTCAATCAACTATGTTTTCATTCAATTCAAGGTCTGATCTTGGTGTTTTAGACTTAATTTGACTCCCTTAAGCCAATGGATGGGATAAGGCCACTAGTCCTTAACATAGGCAAACATGTTACCCCTAAGAACCGTAAAAAGTGTTGACCAAATTTGACTTATAATAAAATTAGGTCAACCCATACATATTTAAACTTTTCATAAGTTCCCATATGTCATATAGGGTTTCATATTTGTCTAAATATCTCACTTATCCCTAGTCTAGTCTTGGTCTAAGTCCATCTTCCTTGTGCTTATCTAGTCAATCAAAAGTTAACTTTGGTTAACCCTAGTCAAACATGGTCAAAATTCCAAATTATTTTTAAAATGTCTTAATATAGTCTTTTATATGTTATAATGTGTTTATAAGTCATAAATTTTCTATTTGTCATGTTTTATATGTAAAAAAACACCTTTGGGTCACATTTCTAGCTCAATAAATGACTTATATGGTTTTTCAAAAAAACAAATTGTCACAGAGGAATATTTAAATGTGGAGGAGGTTAGGATATATTAGGAGGTAGTCAGATTCACTTCAAGAATCATATTATTACTTAAAGAGGTAGTTTCTCCTTGAAAATAGGCCCTTATTGTCACCTGTACAGACTTGGGAAGTCCACCTTTAGCTAAAAACATGGGAATGCGCCTCTTCATCTCCATAAGAAATTTAACATGCTTGGTGTGCAAGTATTTCATTAGATAAATCAGTTTTTGTTTCTTTTTCTTATTTCTCACCTTCACAAACCAAGAAGGGTCAACTTCAAATGCTTGGTACAGTTTGTACAGTTGGAGTTGAGAGGAATGTTCTTGGGGGTTGAAATAGGTCCAAGTCAGACTCATTTTCATGGAAATAAGTTTTAGCTTCATGGATCCTCCTTTATAAACCATCACTATGAAGCCAGGTATATTTTTATGCACTCACATCCATGAGGGGTCTCATTTTGAGTTAGTTTATGAATATTTTCTTTTGGTTTGATAGTTAAATTGTTTTGAGGTGTTTCTTTATAAAGGTTTTATAAGACCTCTACATAGTTTTTTTCACTGTCTTTGGGTTTTTGAATGTCTCAAGAACTCAAGGAATCCCTTCTAGATTGGTCTCAACTAGGTAGCCATGAAAGTCCATTTCAAGCATTAGTATATTAGATTTTTGTGTTGATAAAGAGTTTTAGATAGTGGTTTCAAGATCCCCATAGTGACAATAAGCCCTTAAAATATAGGTAAAGAACATATGTCTTCCCATGAGGCCCAAGTTATACACATCATTCACTTTCTCCTTCTCTATATGCTCTTTTCACCACTAGGTAGGTGATGTTCAAGTTGAAGAAGGGGTTTTGAGTTTGATCTATAGAATTTATTTATGGATGGCATCCATTTGAGGATTGACAAATGAATTTGGGGTGTTAGGAGGTTTATTAAACATGTTCTTGCCAATTCCATTCTCTATCTAAAAACTCTCCAAGATGCACTTTAAAAAGTTTCATGGTGATATCATGGTAGATTGGGAGTTTTAATAATGGTCATTATCCTTTTTAAGCATAAAGAACTCATTTGGAATTCATGAAATAAGCCTTGGGTCACTAAGTTCAAAATATAATGCACATTTTTCAATCCACAACTACTGTCTAGGTTTAATCTACTTGTATACTATAACATGAACACCTACATGTCATGAAACAAGGGATTGAAGCATCCATAAAGTCTAAGACATGAATTGATTTCTTATTGGGGTCTTAGGATTTCAAGGAAATCATGACATATGTCCTTAGAAGTAAAGGCAAGCAAACAATATTAAATCCATCCTTAAAAGAGACAAACATTGATACAGGGCCTTAATTCGTATTTTGAGCAAACATAAGCTGAAGAGATTTTTCAAGAGGGCATATAACATATTTAGTAGTAGTTCATGAAATATAAATGAGTGAATGTGATATACCTACCATAGATCAGGACCTCTAAAAAACTTGAATGGAATAGGTTGAAGCGAAGGTGGTATTCAAAAGGCCTAAAAGTACCCTTAAAAAAATTGAATTTTTCCAATACTATGTACAGGATGGTGAATCTAAGTGAGAACCTTCTTTACCCAAGGTCACAAATTGACCTTGCCACTATGTCTAGATGTCCCAAATGAACCAAGTTATGTTACATAACATAAGTGTCACCAAGAAAATAATTATATCTTGTTTTAGACTCCTCCCTCACACATTCAATCTGTACAATGTCAAAATGCCAACCTACAACAGGTAGGTAGGGAGCTAATGAGTTGGATTTCTTGAGGTTTGTCAAATTATCAAAGTGATAAAAGAGTTTAAACTAAATACTTACAAATTTACAAATATCTAAAGGGTTTTTTAAGTGTTTAATCTAAGCCTAAAGACTAATAACCTAAAGTAGGGTCCCAGAGAGAAAGTCTCAGTCAACTTAGAAAAAATAGACAATGAGCCTTTTTGATGTTTTAATGATGTTGTTGGGGAATTAATTTGATTATAAGTATAGAGATACCTGGTGATATCAAGTAGATTATATGAGGATCCTCTAATATCAAAACTAATTCCCAACCACTAAAATTAATCTATAGATAGAGCCTTCCAAATAGTAAACACAGTCATGTTGTAGACAGGCTTGGAATTCAATAGCATAGAGGAAACATCAAAGGTCAAAGTTTCAGAATAGTTATTGAATAAAATCCATCATGTAAATGGTATTTTTTTATAGACATTTTTTAGTGAAAAAAAACATGGAAAAAGGTCAAACAAATAGATGCACAGTCCCTTTTACAAAACCCTACAGATAGTGTACCTAAGAAAAGACTACCTAGGAAATAGAGAAATTTAGAGGTCTAAAAAGTGAATCCTAGGGATAAAAAATGGTATATATCAAAATTTAGAGTTTAATAATACTATCCAATATTTTTCTTAGCTGGATAAATGGGGAAATATGCCTCTATTTTGTCTTAGAGGTAGGGCACTTCTTCCTTGCATGAACCTTGTAACTTTTGGAAGATAGGTGAAATGGTAGATCATAATTCAAGAGGACCCCTCAAAATTATAGGTGAAGATGTATTACATCTATTTCATCCTATGAAACCAATATATATTATTGGAAACCAAACAAGGTACTCCATGCTACAAGGTTTGCAGTCACCATGGTAAGGAATGGTAAAGCATATAGCTAGGAAATGAGGTCATATTCATTTTTTGGCCTTGGATAATCCTATAAAATTATTAAATAATTTTTAGGGGACTATTTTATATGTTTTCAACCTCCTTGGATGCAATAAAAATCATTTAACTTTATTCTGGGTCAAGAGTTATAGGTAGACCTAACAAACAAGGTCTAGGCCTAGAATCAAAAGGGGAGACATTTTCATTTATAGCTCTTGATGAGATATTATGATGATTGAAGAATGTTTTTAGGGTACATATAAATTTCCTTGAGATTTTATTTTGTAGGAAAACCCACCAAGAAGCCATTTTTGGGCTTGAAGGCATATCAACCCTACAGAATGCCCGAAAATGACCTGAGTGACCAGTTTGAGATGCTTAGAAGTTATATGAGACTTTACATGGAAATATGATCTGATAATAGATTTTAGATGAATTTCCTAAGATTTTATCTTAATTATTTAATAAGGACTTGAATATCTAGTCTTTATGAATAAATGTTAAGACCTAAAACTGCCAGAAACCCTCATAAACCCTCGCCAAGGACCTAAATGGGAAGATGAAGCAAATGGAGTATCCAAATTCAATTTAATTTAAAAATAATAATTGTATATGATAGAGGACTCTCCAAGCCTCCTCTTTGTGTGAGTAAGGTGTACTAAACCTATATAAAATAGGTATAACAGGGCTTATTTTGATAAATTTGTGTGTTTTGTAGGTATGGAGAAGTTTCAAAAGATAAAACCACTTTTGGGAGAGAGATTAGGAATTTTTATAAGTTATAATTTTCATATATTTATCTATCCAAATTCTCAATTATGCCTACCATCTCCTTCATCTCATCTAGTCATAGTGAGCAAGTAGTGAACACTTAATGAAAATGGTGAAACTCTAATTTGGAAACCTTTTAAGGCTTGATTGATGAACCTAATGACTTGGAAACTATTTAAATGTGTCATTAATCATTTTTTATGGATTAGATTGTAGAATTTGAAGTACTTTTGATGCCATGTGTGAGAGGTGTATGGGAAGGTGTTATTTTTTACTATCATAAATGATTGCTCATGGGCAGAGGAATATGAATGATTGAGGAGTAATCCCATGAATATGAGGGATTGTTCATGACCCCTCCCATTAATATAAATCATCATACCTTACCATACTTGGTGGTGAAGTATTTCAATGAGAACAAATCATTGAAACAATTTCTTATGTAAGAAAGAGATAATCTATGCCACATATGAAGGAGTTAGGCAAGTTTGAGAGACTTTTATCCTTGCTTTCCTTTTATGAATTATGTCATGCCAGATTGCATTGATGTTTTAACTCCTTCTCATTGCTTTAAAAGTGTCTTATTGACTATTGAGCTCTTGTTTCTCTCTCTCCTCTCACAATTTCTATAAATACTGGCCTTTTGGCTATTATATCCATCTCTCCACCTGGATATGGTTAATCCCTACATAATTTTTGTCTTGAATTAATTAATAATGTTTTTTTACCTCATTAAATATTTAAATAAGTCTATGTTTTGGTTTTTGGTTTTTGTGCATGTGTATTTTGCTTAGCTTCACATGTTACTCTTCCTAGTGCCTTGTGTGAATTGAAAGCTCTCTTTTGTAGGTCATCAATAAGTGTCTAATGTAGATTACATGTATAGTGAGTAACTAATTCATTAGTTTTTCTAGAAGACCTATTTTCTAAGTCCTCCAAGCCTAAACTCTCTTCAAGACCCTACACGTGAAACATCTATATAGAAGAGGAGTGTTGAATTGGATGAGATGTATGTGTGGGATTATCTTTGGTTTCAAGTGCATTCCAAGTGGTGTGAGTAAACTGTCTATTTGGTGTATCACCTCCCCTATATTAGATTTTTTTTAGTTATCCTTATCCATTTTCACCCCCCCCCCCAAAAAAAAAAGATATTATTAGGTATGATCTATAGTTGTACATCAAAGAAACAAGCCCTAATCTAGAGATTCACCTCAAATTTAGTTCACCCACAGCCCTTAGGTGGTTCCATTATTCCAATTGAATGAGGATAAACTTGTCATATCCTCAAAGGGTGAAATTTCAAGAGACAACATTTACTAACTAGACTTATGTTATATAAAAGTTGCATAATGATTTTTATCAATTCTATAAAAGATAGACTATGAATTTTCATAGGGTTATAACAATAGTTAGTAGTAGATTTGAATGTCAAACATGTGAGTGGAAAGATTAAGATAATTTCATACAAAAATGGCACCAAAAAAGAGGAGGTCAATAGATTTATAAATTAAATATGATGAAATGGAGAAAGGACACACAGACATGGAGAAAAAGAAAAAGGAGAGAAATGACACTGATTTCATCTGATCAACTTGGAAGCATTTGAGAGGTTGGTTGTGTCATTATATTTTTTTTTTGTAAATGGATTCCAAATGGAAGTGTGGTTAATTTATAGAACTCTTATTTAGAATCTAGATATACCATTAGAAACCTAGAAAGTTAACACATATAGTCATATATTATGAAGAAGGAATTCTACCTTTAATGATAAATCAATCCACATAATAACATGGTGATTTGATGATTGGTATCATCCTAAAGCTTTGGAAACATCTTAAAATCCAAATAAACTACATTTCTTTTTTTAAATCATGTGTATAGTTTTCTAAGACCTACATTTTACTTGGTATGACCTATGTTTTATTTCCAAAATCTATTTTTTACTTTGTATGGACTACATTTAGAAAAAAAGTATGTACTGCATTTTGGATTGAAACACCAAGTTGCTTAGATAAAATCTAGGTCATTAAGTTGAAGGGTTATTTGATTGGAATTATAAATATTAAAATGAATCATTGAGTTTACATTTGAAATCACTGAGTATTTAGATTAAGTCACTGAGTCTTTTGGTTATGTCGTTCAGTCATTTAAAATAAAAATATGCTTTATTTTAATTCAAGATCGAATGTATTTATCTACAATATGGATGCAATACCCCAAAGAAAATATTCTAATCGATAAGATCTCATTGAAGGGATCTTTTTTTAGGTTTGAAGTTGCATGGCTAATCTCTGAGGAAGTAGTAGTGTAAGAGTGTCATCAAATATTATCAAGTTGGCATCCATATATTCTTAGGAAGTGAAAAGTTATTTCGATAGCATCATTCCAGCATAGAATCCAATAAAAATATTGGTTTAGGAATTTAAGATTACTTGAAGTGATACTCAGAGGATTAAAAAGTATGAACACATGAACATCATAAAATTTATGGAGACATGATATTCAAATTATTAAAATGGATAATCATGCCAATTCACAACATAGCATTATAGAGACTCTTATAAATAATCATCTAGGATCTAGTTCCATAAATGGTTGTCTGAGTCATCATTATAAGTACCAAATTTTTTAATAAGAAGAGATTTTCAACCCATTATGTTATTTGAGATTATGATCATGATGGCACATGTGACAGGTATTTAGAATCAACTAATTATAATAATCTTATAAGTTAGACTACGACCATGATAACACCTATTTTAGATGAATGAGATTATTCCACTTCAATTACTTACAATAAGTTATGGCTAGCTAAAGTGATTTAAAATATTAAACATTAGTAATTTTAATTTAGAATGTATTCATGCCAATGAGATAAGTTGAGATAATATTTCTTTGAAATGGGCACATACTTAACCTACTAAGATTGACAAATATATTGATATTATCTTAAAATTTATTCCCAAAGAAGATGAAAATAGTCATCCTATTTATGAATAGGTTTTAATTATCTTGATTTTCAACTACAAAAGGCACCTCTTAATCTATTACTTTTTAACCTTCACAAATGAGGACATCAACTTTATTGGATAGTTTAAACATCATCAACAAAGAAATTAAAAAGATACCATTTTAGTAGAAAAAGAAAGAGGTTAGTAATTTAAAATTCATTCAAGTTCTTAAATAAATTAAGACATACCATTCACAGATAGCATGTAATACTGATATTTTGGACACAAATATTTCCATGAGACACAAGCTACTACTTTGGGTATGTTTTTATAGCACTTGAATCCATAAAAATATCCATAAAGAAAAAATAAAGATTTAATTCAACAATATTTGAATGTTTCATATATTTTTGAGCAACATATTATTGGTGCATAAGTAGTATCTAGTGTTGTAACTCAATAAGCTTCAGCTAGTCTAAAAACTTTACTCTTAAGACTCAAATTCTTTAGCATATGTATCTTTATTCATTAAAGGCTATAGACAAATATATGACTTAGATTATTCAATAGAGGTAACTTTATTCATTCAGGGTTGCAACTAAAGTTATTTATTTATTAAATTGGTTATTTCATGATAATGGGTAGAAAGAAAAGTTTCTATCAAAAGCAACCAAATCAAAAAAATATAGTCAAGATTACCATGTAATGTATTCCCCTTTTATATCTATGATTAAATATCTCACTCATTATATTGTGTAGTTTCTCATCTAAATTAAGTTATTCATTAGACCACAATGCATGTATTTCAAGACCAAGTACTACCTGCATGCATTGATTTAGAAGCTCAAGTACTACAAGGCTACAATATGCTAAAAAATTTTGAACGTTTTTTTTTATGAGTTGAACACATAAACAACATAGTTATTCCTATAGGAGGAATAAATTTATTTCATGGGACCTGAAATATTTTTAAGCCCCTATAATTCTGTAGTACAAATTAAAAAAAAATCATGGGACATAAAACTAACTTAAGTCACTATAATTTATAAATAGCCCATGCTAAAAAATGTTTTGCTGGCCCCCAACATGGGACCAGGACCTTATACATGAATGTTTTTTTATATATCATTAAAACAAATCCTTTTAGATCTCTATCTCTTGATCCCTTTCTATTTCTAATTATCAATTCCTTGAGTAATTTTTATGGTGTATGCTCTAACTTGACCTCAATCATGTACACCTTAATAATCTATCTTTTAAGCCACTTATGTACTTTTAAACCTTGGATGTGTTTTCAAGCAGTAAACACATGATTTAGTTGAAATAATCTATTAACATAGGCTTCACTATGATAAGACACACAATCTTAGACCTACAGTGACAAAGAAGGGACCACATTTTCATAAATATCTCTTAGATATACATGAATAAACTATTGGAAAAACTATAGCTCTTAGGACTACTATTGGTAGAAAATACGAAATAATGTGCAGGACCAGGTGGGCAGCACGTAAACAACACAATAATAAAATAAAATACTGAAACATGGGATGGGTAGAGATAGTCTTAAAACATTCAAAATTCATCTATATTAATTTTAAAAACTCCTTTACAAATACAACTATATCTATTTATAAAACTCATAGAATTTCTCTAAATGTTTCTTGCTTTGTTTTGACTCTTGTTAGCAAACATTGATCTTGTTTCTTATTTTCTACTTCCCCTGATTATTGTTACTACATAGAATATCTCCTATTAGTTGTTTCCCTATTTTATAACCATGTAGTCTTTTGTTGTCAATATTCTCTACTTGCTACTATGTTAAAAATTTTACACTCCTCTTGTTTCACTATTACTATTACTTTTTCTTTTTATTATATTACTTTTATATCTATCTAAAAGCTCACATACCTCACTTTTTGTCATCTAACTCTAAATGACTGTTCAAAAATTCAAATTTTAAATCATGAATTTAATTTTGGTAGGTGGTTGCATCTATTGAGTAGAGCAAGGGAGATAGGTAGGAAAGAATAAAATAATATTGTAACACTCCCCCTTATTCTTGACCTTTCAACCATGGTCAACTAAACTTTTCTCAACCTTCAAAACTTTCTTATAGCTTCAATTTATCTGTCAAAATGCTTGTACACATCTCTTTTGCATGTCCAGATCTTCATTCATAGTTGGACTATCAAAGTCTATAGATACCTTACTAAATTTCATAGTTGGACTATCAAAGTTCATAGCTAGCCTATTGAAGTTCATAACATAGCTGTCAATGTTCGTAGCTACCCTACAAAAGTCTATAACTACCCTACTAAAGTCCATAGCTATAATATCAAAGTCTGTAATTTACCTTATTGAAGTTCATAGATGGATTATCAAACTCCATATCTCTGAGTGTACGAGTCTATAGATGTGTTGTAGAAGTCTAGAGCTCAATTGTAGGAGTCTAGAGCTGGATTGTTGGACTTTGTAGCTCTATTATAAGACTCTCAAACCACTATAAAACTGTTTAGGCTTAATATTAATGTATTAATGACCCTAACCTTCCTCTTAAGTACAAAAAAGTTTCTTTAGATAATGGGTTAGTAAAAATATTAGCTAGCTATTGATCTGTCTTGTAAAAACTAAGCTCTATCCACGATCCTCAACTAAATCTCGAATGAAGTGATCCCTTATTACAATGTGTTTTATCTTACCATGAAAGACAAGGTTATTTGATAATGATATGAAATATATGTTATCATAAAATGCCATATAATCTCCTTGTTTATCCTCATGTAAATCTTAAGGTATCCTTCTCCACCACTTAGCTTGGCATGTTATTATATTGGTTGCTATGTACTCTACTTTAGCTATCAAAAGTGATAATATGGGTTGTTTTTTTTTAAGTCCAAGATATGGATCCTAATTCAAGATGAAATACATACCTCTAAGTTCTCTTTCCGTCATCAAGGCTACGAACCCAATCTACTATCTTTATAACCCAAAAGCTAAAAACTCGTCTACTATTGTATACAAAATTCCATTATCTCCTATTGCATTCATGTACCTCATTATCCTCTTGCCCACTTTCCAATGTGTCTCATCTAGAATTTCCATGAATATAGATATGATTCTAACTACATACATGATGTCTGGCCTAGTTACAGTCACATACATTAAGCTTCCCACTAGGCTCTTGTAGCATGTGGGGTCTACATTGCTACTTCAATCATCCTTGCACAACTTTAGGATTGTCTTATTGGTGTGAATACTAGCTTGTTATCTAATATCTTAAAGATTTATAAAATCTCCATTACATGCTTAGTTTGGAATATAAATATGCTACTATCCATTTTATTGACTTTTATCCCAAAAAATTACTTCAAGAAGCCTAAATCATTCATTTCAAACTCCTTCATAGCTATTTTGAAATCTTCTTTTAGCTAATTTACATTTCCAGTGAATATCAAATCATCCATATATAATACAACAATCAACATACCTTATTTTCATGCTTTGATATATAGTGTCAGATCACTTTCACTTTTTCTAAAGCTATTACTCAAGAAGTACAGGGCTATATGATTGTACCATGATCTTGGGTCTTGCTTGAGCCCAGACAATGCCTTTTTTAACCGATCTATCTTTTTATCATGACAGAGAAT
>JARHVA010007753.1:552500-613051 GCA_037957365.1 Torreya grandis | reverse complement strand
TTTATGAAAAATATCAAGTGTGGAGTTGATGTATTATCAAATACCTAATACCTATGATATAAGTTGTACAAACCTTGCAAACTTGCAAATGATTAATCAAAATCATGATTTTTAACACAAGAATGGTATTCACCATCTATGATATTGTAGAAAAGAAAAAAACTCTAGTATTATGAAACTTAGACTAGAATATGGAAGTACTAAGTTTATTTACATATGATTATATCAAGACACTACTATAGAAAAAACAAAATTTGATAGTTTGGTAGAGGATTATTAGCCTTTTAAAAGCTAATGTGAAAATGAAAGATGTATGATTTATACAAGAGCTTAGTAAACAAATTGAAATTAGCTTATGGTACAGATTATTTTTGGAATTTTACCATGGTTAAAGCATTCATAAAATATTAATTATATAGTTATTAACAAACTTAATTAAAATCACTAATTAAACACAAAATCACCTATTTTAAGACAAAATCACTACTTCACAAATAGTGGTATTGTAGAAAATGGCCAAAGGGGTAATGATGGAGTTTTAATTTTTCTTTAGTAATCCCCTATCATTTCCTATAATTAGAGAAAAACAATAAAAAATAAAAACAAAATCCTATTAGGAAAACATCCTACTAATTTAGATTTTTAAAGCAAATCATGACCATCGAAGACAAAATCATAACTTTCAATGCAAATTTACAACTTGTAATATATGATATTATGAAAAGGCTAGGAAACTCCTCTAGAATACTACCTCCCCTTCCATAAAAATATAAAATAGCCATATAGAGAATAAATTAAATTCAAATATCTTGGGGTTAGCATGTTTGCTTAAGAGTTTTAACTGAAAAACACAAAAATGCTACTTGTGAATGCAATATCATGACTTTTAAGTCAAAATCACAACTGTATTTTAGATGTTTTGGGTGTAAAAAATAATGTGATATAGGATGATAAGTCATGTTTTGCCACATACATAATACAAGTTTCATATCCTAGAAGATAAAGACAATTGATATAGGTCTAGACAAGCTCAAGATTAATGTAAAAACTAGTTATGCTTGGTTTAACACAGTAGCTTGAAAAACTAAAAATTAGAGGACAAAAGTGCAAGTTTATACAAAAAATCACTATTTTGGATTAGTGATATTGAAAAAAATTTAAAAACATGTGAAAAGGTAAATTGTTAGTGATCAATATGGTAGTTAGGACAATATCACTACATTTCTAACAATACCATGAGTATAATATCATGACTTTATAGAGTAAAACTATTGATAGTCTATACATGAAATTTTGAGCAATTTCAAAACTTTTTTTTCATCTAACCAGGAATGAAAGTTACAAAATTAATTCTAAAAACCAAGATGGTTAGATTAAAGGGGATACTCCCACCATGGTTGCCAATGTGTGATCATATTTTGAGTTATTTATAAAACTATTGTATTTAGTAATTAAAACCCAATAACACAAACAACATCAAAGGATGGAATAAAATAATAATAAGATAATTATAACATGGATTCTTACCATCATTTTGTCCCTCACAACTTCTCTCCAAGATCTTCAAGTAGATTTGAATGCTAAATGGTAGAATGTAGATTTCTTGCTTTGAGCTTCATAGTGACTCCAATGGCTTCATTGATTTGTTTACTGGCTTGACAAGAGTTTGAAGATGATAGACAATGGTTGATTATGAGAGTGTAATGGAATCTTATTTATTTATAATTTATTTTGGCTATGGTCCCAACATGACTTTAGTAGGATGGTGGAGGAGGTTTTCAGTAAATTTTAAATTATTTAGAAGCCTATAGTTTAGAGACTTCTAAAATCTTGGTGGAGATTCCTTAGTTATAGAAGTTTCTTGATTATCTTAGGGGATAATATGGGATTATATGGGAATTACTAAGTTTCAAGATTCATAGGGATGTAGGAGAGGCTAGGGTGGTAGGGTATTTAGGGGGTAGTTGAATAAATAGGAATTTTAAATTGACAAGTGGGTTAGTGGTTAGATTAGTGGCTAAGTAGGATAGTTGGTTGGTTAATGGGGTAATTAAATTGTTATAAATATGTGATAAGGTTTATGGGATGTAGGGAATCTTGTGTAAGAAATAGGATATTAATTAATTGGTTGGGGTTATGGTTATAGGGTCAAATTAGAGGTTTTACTAGGATTATTAAAGTGAGTAGATTTAGGTGCATACACTCCTATCTTATATATATATATATATATATATATATATATATATATATATATATATATATATTCATGAATTCTTAATCCTTGGTCTTCATGCTCTAATGACTCCTCATAACTCTATTCTTCTTTTACCCTTGTCAAAACTATCCTTGAGATCTTTCTTGGCTGACTTCTCATAGCACTCTACCTTCTCAAGGTGACTCTTCTCAGTAGCTTCTTAACTTTTCTTGTAATGCCTTCTCCTTGACCCATTAAAATTCCTCAAAACATAATACTTTAAGGAAAGCTCATCTCTTGATTTAATCATGCACAAACCCAAAAAAATTAGTTACAACATGACTAATAGAATAAATTGAATTTTTACCTTACTCTATCTTCATTAGCTTATTTTTTTACATATGGATACTCCTTGCCTTCATAATTTATCTTAATTTATATACCATTATTTCATACCATGTACCTATGTTTTATTATTTAATCACCTACTACACCATATCCTTATATAGCTTATGAGGTTTCACAGACATACCCCTTTCCTTCATTAACTTTTGCTACCACAACTTGTTTTTGAATCTCATCTTCCTTGTGTGCCCAATTACGCACCTCCACATGCTACATATCAGGTTTGGTATATGTAATTCAATAGGTGCTGTCATCTTTATATTCTAATTCTTCCACAAAATCATGTTATTTATGTTTGTTATCCTTCTTGTTTCCAAGCTTTGAGTCCTCAAAATATTCTACTTCCTCCTTTAGGATTGTACCTACTAATTTTTCTTGAATGCACCCAATGAGGAGATGGGACAAGATTCTCCTCACTCAAGTGACACCATGGAACCACATCAAGGCTATGGGTATCCCTATTAGGAGATGGATCTCTAGATTAGGTGTTAGCTCCCCTTGATGCATCATTGAAACTTGTACTCTTACTTATAACAAATTGGGGGGATGAAAGGATTAGAATAATGCAAATTAAACCTATTCTATCAGGGGTTGTTTCAAAAAAAGATTTTCTCTACTCATACCTTTAACATACACTCGAAACTAGGGACAAGTATCACATATACTTCATTCAGCGTCAACCTCTCCTCTCACATCAATACTTAAACATGGGATCTTGGAGATGACAGAGTATAGGAGGAACTAAAAAATAGGTATTATAAGACACTTTATTGAGTATTATAATCACTTATACCTACATTGTATTTAGACACTTCTTATTGACCTGTAAGAAAGAAATCACAATACACTAGGTACTAATGGAATGAACATGTGAAGGTAAATGGAAGTTACAGTTGCACAAAACTAATACCAATTATTTACAATTAATGTAATGTTTGAATTAGTTACAACACTGTTTATTTATGTATTAAAGTTTAATTTTTTTTTAGGGATTCAACATACACAAGTAGAGAGATCAAACAATGTCCAAGAAGGCCCAATTTATAGAACAGAGAGAGAGAGAGAGAGAGAGAGAGAGAGAGAGAGAGAGAGAGAGAGAGAGAGAGAGATGAGAGAGAGAGAGAGAGAGACGAGAGAGAGAGAGAGAGAGAGAGAGAGAGAGAGAGAGAGAGAGAGAGAGAGAATTTGAAGAAACACAAATACATGTTTCACCAAGTTAAGATAAGTTATACATGAATGAGATAGTATTATGGGGTGATACATATAATTTTAGGAGATCCAAGTGTAATCTTCAAACATCCAAGACCTAAAAATGGTAAAAAAAACTCCTTTTCTATGCATAGAAAAACTACCCCTCATAATTGGCCATCTAAAAACATCCCAAACTCGACACCTGATCAATTTTTTTGATGAATCTAATAGGATGGGTTACTAATAATCCCTTGCATTGCATTGGGGAGGCTCCTAACCCTTCCTATCATCTTGGCCATGTATGAATCACACTTGGCAGTCTCAAAATAACCCTTTTCCATTCACACTTGGCATCTAAAAACTATTTATCTATGAAAAATTATATATAAAATATGATAAATGACATGTGTAAAGAGGTTTAAATATCATCATTTACAATAAAATGGCCTTAAAAGGCTCTCCGAATGAAGATTTCCCATTTTCTCTAAGTCCTCACTAGCTGGTTTATTGGATTAGCTAAAAAGAATGAGTTAGTAGGCACACTTAGAAGCTTATAAACTTGATCTAAATTACCATAGTTATTTATAAAAATTCATAATATTCCCTCAAAAAATTAATTCATCTCGTAAAAGTTCATCATGCTTGTACAACACAAAAAAGGTCAAAATAAGCCATGTTTTCCTCTTTTCCATATAGTTACATACAAAAAAATGGCCATGGATGTGATCCAATTAGAGTTTTAAAAACTTATCTTCATCACTCAGGTTCAAATTACTCCACTTGGTGGCACTTTTAGTCTCATTTTCACTTCTAGGTTTCTCACAAGGTTTAAAGAGGGTTTTAGAGTGACCAACCTTCTTAACCTTTGTTCATAAAGTTCTGCCATTAAAATTATCTAAAAATGGAACTTGTGAATTATTAAGGACCCCCTTACAACATCCTTTAATATCTTTATGTCCCATCCAAATACTCATGAAATATATGAGCATTCCAAGATGACCCTTTGTGCCATTTAGTGCATTTTGTGAGGGTTTGGGAGCCTCAAAACCAAGAATTAGCTTTATGATGAATTAATTTTAGAAAAAATGGCTCATAAGCATATATATAAACCCAAAAAAACATGTTTCCATAATTCAATTATCTCCTCAAGATCAAAAAATGAAAAGTTTCCCTTACTTGGCACTAGGCCTAGACCTTGCCAATAGGACTATTTGCCATTTGAGAACCAATATGACACTGAAATGGATTATAATGAAATATAATGGGTTATAAAACATCTTATTTATACCTTCAAATATTTTCAAATAAATTGGAAGGAATGAAAAAGACCAAAAATATAGACTACCCTTAGTTGGGCTTTTAGGCCTAAGGATTCCCACTAGGTATGCATGCAAACCTCCTAGGTTGGAATTTTTTTTATGATTTAATACATTATATTAATATTTATTAGGTTTATTTAGGTAAAAATACAGCTTATAAAATCATAATATTTTTCCTTTTTAGCCTTCTGGTTCAACATTTCATCATCTTCTCCCAAAATTGGCACCTCCATGCACGCCAAAATGACCCCTACTCTGAGACAAAATAGTTAGTGTTTTACATACTGTATCATAAAAATATTATTATTTTATAATTTTATATAGGTCATAAGGTTAATTTTTACCAAAATTTATCACTCAACTCCACCATATGTTCTTCTAACTCTCCAAGTTTGCAAGGCAGACTTTTGAGTAGGCAGCCTGTAAAGGTGGCCAGGGGATGAAACTATGTTTGGAAGTTTGGAATTTAATTGAGATTTTTTTTTTTTTTTTAATGTTACTGGTCCTTCATACATTTAATTATGTTTTTCAATAATTTTATGTTTCAGTTGACCCTTTAAAACACTTCTTATGCTTTAGAGATCTAAACTAAGCCTGTTATTGAAAAGGAAAGAGATCACTATTTTAGACCTGATTGTAGGTTATTTTATCTTGGGTTTATTATTTTAAGAAAAAAATAAAACATATTTATATTCTTATTATGCTATTTTTATTTATAATTCATCATAATTCCAAAGCTAAAACTTAGGCATTTCGCATTGTGCTCAACATTAGGATTCTGTCTGATGGACTAAGACAAGCCTTTAAAACCTACCCATAGGTTAGTATCTAGGATTATATTGGTATTTTTTATACCTAATTTACATGTTTATTATGTGATATTACCCAATTTAATTCAATTTTACTTGGGAACTCTCATACCACATCCATTCCATGCTTTAGTCCTTCAACTAAAATGTCACTGCTTGCCTAGACCGAGACAAGGCTGTAGGCATGCTTGGGGATTGTAATAAATATTTTTTCATGTTTAATAGGTTTTAATTGATATAATTAAGAAAAATTTACCCTCATTTTTTACAATGGTGTCCCTATCTTCAACTCACTATCAACATGCTCTTGACTGATTGTATTTCATGAGTTTAGGATGCCTATAGGTTAGTTTTAGCAATAATTAAGCCTTGTTAATAATATGCTTAGGTTGTATTGAGTCTCATGAGGTAATATAATGATCATGGAAATTTAATCCACCTTTAAGGATACAAATAAAGGTATAAAATTTTGAACATAACCTCAATGTCAACATACCCTATTGACTGACTGTGTTTGTGCATTTAGAGGCTTGTAGGTTGTTTATGAGACCTTCTAGGTCATGTGTTTGACAAGGACCAACTCCAAATTTTAGATATTACTCTTAAAACATATAATTAATCTCAAACCTTCAAATTGATCATGATATTCCATATTTTAAACAAATTTTTACTAAGGCCTATTATAGGTGTGTTCCTAGGCCTATTATTCGGATAGGGGGTTCACATTAGTGGTCAAAACACTGGAATTGACCTTATCTTACTTATTTTATATCTTTAGAGTCTTTTAGACAAATTTTTATTGATTTTAACTTGATGACATGGTCTACCACTTATAAAATGGAGCAAAAGATCACCTTTTGACATTTTCCTATAGATATTACCGTTCAAATTCAGTAGTTCTTTTGTCACTTTTGAGCTTGTTCAAACTCCATCTCCAGTCCTCCTTTTGCCTTAAAAATTTTCATGGTTGCCTATTGTAGATATGGATACTATAAAAGTCAATTAGGACATTGAAAATACCTTTTTAAATCAACATACATCATCTCAAAAAACCCTCAAGACCTCTGTTTGGTCAATTTGGGGACTGGGAACCCAAATACATTCAGCTCACCTTTTAAAGTGGAAAATATCACTTACATAGTTTCTAAACCTCAATGGAATTAAAAATATAAACTTTTGAATATATTATGACCTAAAAAACTAATTTCATCAAGTATTTCATGATCTACAACTTCATACAACCTCCTGGAGAAGTTGACTATAGGCACATTCTAAAAACAAGGTAGTGAGCAAGGAAACTAGGGCAAATTAGCTTGGAATGAGTATTAAAATTGATTATTATCAAGAAAATTTGGTGAAATAACATTTTAAAACATGATTCTAAGCATATCAAGCACCTTCAAATCATCCTCCATGTTGATAAAACTCAAGTTTGACATATACGGCTATCAACATGGAAAACAAGCACTATTTGAAATCTCCTTTAAGTGGCATTGAGAGATAAGTTTTGGATGGTTTAAATTCCATGAATAGACCTAATTCACACTTTAAAACACCTCATCAAACTTAAACATCTCCCTGGAACTCTAAAAATAAGAATCAAATACAAACATACACCCCTCTTGAATATAATTCCATAAAAAGCTGCTTGGAGTGTAAATGATCATTTATAAATGAGGATCCAAAAAAATTAAATTTATTTATAGGTATGTTAATTTAAATAGTATTTACATCCACCTATGGAAGCATTTCCTTCAACTCCACCTGTAGCTTCCATAGTGAGTGTTTGAACTTGCCCTTCCTTGGCTTGCCAATGGAGAAAGAAGATAAATGAGTTAAAAAAGAAATTATTTGTGAAATAAATGCAAAAAAAATGTGTATATTATATTTAGTGAGGTGAAGAGTAACTCCACCACTTTTTTTCTACAAGTGAGCTTGAGAAGTCTGTACAAGTGTTGAAAAAGGTCTATTTTTTAGGGAAAAATGATTATTTCCTAATTAAAATGACTTATAACTATCCAATGATATGATCATGACATGAACCACGTTTAAAATGACCTTGGTGTCAAATTTTATGACATAAAATTAAGTACAAGTCATTTAATCTGCTAAAAGGTGGCCAAAAGACCCTTTTTCACAGGAGACCCAATAAATGACTGGTTTATGACTTTTGATCACATTGTAACATGATAAATACAATATTGGGAAAAATAAAACACAAATTTACATTTTAACAAGGTTGACCAAGGTTTGACCCAAGTTTGACTAGACCATTTCAAGGAAGATGAGCTCTAACACAGACTAGGACATGGCTAATTGAGATAATAGACTAACATGACACCCAAAGGGACATATTGGAACCTTATTCAAAATTTAAAAATAATAGGGGTTGACTTCATTTTACTAGAAGTCAAATTTGGTCAACAATTTGGTAACTCCTAGGGGTAACATGCTTCCCTATGTTAAGGACTAGTAGCCTTATCATATGCATTGGGCAAGGGAGTCAAAATATGCTTGGAAAGCATCAAGAATAGACCTTGAAGAAAATAATAAGAAAATAATTCTACCTCAAACCCACAAAGGGAAATAATAACACACAACAAAAACCCAATAATAAATAAGACAAGGAAACACTTGTGCTACTAAGCACTTAGGAAATACAAAACACAACACAATTGAAAGCAAACTAATATGTACATCTGACCTAATACATTTTCCCCCTCTTATATCAAAGGGGAAAATTATTATGTCTCCTTCATGGAAAGAAATATCATGGTGGTAACCAATTAATTTGTTGGAATGAAAACTTGGTGACTCACCCTTCTTTTTTTCCATCTTGATTGGCATGTATTATAGTGCATCAGGTTCAAACATGTCTTCCACATCTATGTACTCATATTGATTTTTGAGACATGTTTCATGCTGGTCATTCATGTTTATGTAGTCCATCAATGGATCAATGGCTACAAGCTCATCATTATAGGGCTCATTTGTCTCATGAACCTCTTAAAATGCATCATGGACCAACTCATCTTTTTCTATCTCTTTGAGAAGCTTGTCAAACTGGTCTCTTACTTTATCGTAGCTCTCTTGAGGAAGGGTGGCTAGTATGATATTTAAACCGAGACAAAAAAAATTCTAATTCATCCCAAAACTCATCATTTTCTTGCTCAAGAACTCCTCATTTAATGCCCCTATCAAACCAATTTGATTCATCTACTTCTTATTCAAAAACAAGAGTCTCCAACTACTCTATGACATTCTCTTGAAACTCATTTAACTTAGGTCCCATGGGTTGGTCATTATATTCATCAAATAAATAAGAAGGTTCATCAAGCAAATTGGAAGAGAGCTCACCATGCTTACATTCCTCATCATCCAAATTTGACAAGTGAAGTTTTTCAATCTCATCTTCATATTCTTGGAACATTTACATGTAGGTGTGACCTATGTCTTCTCCTTGAAACATGCCACTTTCAAGAGTCGCTTCTTCAACCTTGTCTCATGAGACCCTCCTAGGATAGCCACCTCTTGAGATATGATTTGATCATGTTCTTCATCTTTGATGATGTTTTCCACTTCATGCTCCTGATGGTAATCACCATGATGATGTTCATATGGAGTACTTATGATGATGTCATCTTCATTTTGAATCATGATAATCTCTTGATCAGCCAAGAATTTCATTTTCTCTTGCTCACTTTCCTCCCTCAAAACAGGTTCCTCTTTAGGATGGAATGAAATGATGGGTGAATGGATAGGTTCATGAATTTGAGGTCGAAGAGTTGGGATATGGAAGGTAGTGGAAGGTGAAAAAAAATAATACGGAGTGTGGGATGAAGGAGAGGACTTAGGAATGGGTTTTTAAAAGAGGCAAGCACTAGTGAGCTCATATGGAAGTCCACTCTTGGGTTGGTTAGAAGGAATATCACTTACATTAGCAAGAATCTCACTTTGCCAGTGATCTCCTTGCATATAGTTCAAGAGAAATTCTTCTTTCACATGAAAAGGCTGATATGAAAATGTTTGAGGATGATAGGCATCAACATATGAAGGGTAGGGATCAACTTGGGGTTGGTAACTAGGCATTTCTTGGTAACCATTCCCATAGGACTCCCCAACATCTTGATGATGACTATGAAGGGATGAAAAAGAAGGATCATAAGGTTGACAAACACCATTTTGGACTTGATGAATGTCATATTGGACCTGATAAAGATCAAAATAATGTTGATAGGGATCAAAATCAAGTTGACCAAGCACTTGTTCACTTTAAGAGGAAGAGGCAAGGCCTACACCATTTCACCAACTTGTAAAGGTCAAAACTCAACATCAAGACCAACCTTTAAAGCTTCATTTGGAAACCAAGACATAGAAAAGTTATGAATAACCTTAAAATAGAATACTTGGATACTAAACCATCTAATTCAACTTCAGGGTCACTATTGGTGCTTGGAAAAGTGCCTCCCAAGGTTGATGTATTGAAGGACAACACCAAAAATCCTCCAACTCTTTGAACTCATGCCCCACCGGGCATTCCAAAAAATGTTGACACTTGAAATTTCATCCAATGAGTATATGGGACAAGATTCTTCTCATTCAAGTGAAATAATAGAACCACCTCAAGGATGTGGGTATCCTTATTAGGAGGTGGATCTCTAGATTAAGGGCTAGCTCCCCTTAATGCATCATTGAAACTCATACTCCTACTACTAACAACTTGTGGGGATGAAAAGGGTTATAATAACTGAAATTAAACCTATTATACTGGGGGTGATGCACCAAAATATTTTCTCTACTCATACCTTTAACATACACTTGAAACTAAGGACAAGTAGCACATACACTTCATTCAACATCAACCTCTCCTCTCACATTAATGCTACAAAATGGGGTCTTAGAGATGACATAGGATAGGAGGAATTAAACAATAGGTATTTTGAGTAAATATATTGAGTATCTTACTCACTTAGAAATTCATTCTCTTTAGACACTTCTTGTTGACCTGACATGCACGAAGGAAATCACAATACTCTAGGTACTAATGGCATCAACATGTGAAGGTAAATGAAAATTACACTTGCACAAAACTAATACCAAGAATGTACACTTAAATAAATATTTGAATGAGGTAAAACACTTGTATTTATTTATTCAAGGTAAAATTTTGGTAGGGCTTCACCATACCCAGGTAGAGAGATCAAACAATGGCCAAGAAGGCCCAATTTATAAAACTTGGAAGGAGAGAAAGAGAAAGAAGAAGTTGAAGAGGCAAAAGGACATGTGCCAAAAGTTTAATATAAGTTAAGAATGTATGATAGATAAGTATTGGGTGATCCATATCATGTTATGATCTCCAAACGTCATCTTCAATCATCTAAGACTTGCAAATGGTCAAAAAAATCCTTTTTTATGCATAAAAACATGCCCCTCATAATTGGCCTTCCAAAACATCCAAAACTCTACACATAATCAGTTTTTACGATTAATATGAGTATTAGTGGTTACTAAAAATCCCTCACATTCATTTTAGAGGCTCCTGACCCTTCCTATCATCCTGGCCATGCATGATCACACTTGGCAATCTCAAAATAGCCCTTTTCCATTCACCCTTCACACTTGGCATCAAAAAATATTCATATATAAAAAATTATCCATAAAATATGAGAAATTAAATGTTTAAGGAGTTTTCATGGACTCATTTATAAGAACGTAGCCTTAAAAGGTTCTCCAAATGAAGATTCACCATTTTATTTAAGTCCTCACTAGCTAGCTTACTCGACTAGCTGGAAAGAATGAGTTGGTAGGATAACTTATAAGATTATAAAATTAATATAATTAACATAGGTAGTTTTATAAATTCCTAATCTTCCCTCTAAAATTTATTTCATCTCTTGGAATTTCATCATGCCTGCACAACACAAAATATGGTCAAAATAAGCCTTATTTTCCTCTTTTTAGTACAATTCTATTAAAAAAGGCCATGGATATGATCCTATTAGAGTTTTAAAAAAATTATCTTCAGCACTAATGTTCAAATTACTCCACCTGGTGTCACTTTTAGGTTCATTTTCACTTCTAGGTCTCAAACAGGGTTTAAAGAGGGTTTTAGAGTGACCAACCTTCTTAACCTTTGTTCATAAAGGTCTGACATTTAAATTCCATAAAAATGGAAATTATGGATTATAAATGACTCATTATAGGTTAATTTAACAGCTTTGTGTCCCATAAAAAGGCTCATGAAAGATATGAGCATTCCAAGATGACCCTTCATGCTATTTAGTGCATTTTGTGAGGGTTTGGGAGCCTCAAAACCAAGAATTGGCATTAAGATGAATCTATTTGAAAAAAATGGCTCAAAAACCTATATATGAACCCCAAAAACATGTTCACATAATTTTATTAGATCCTCAAGATCAGAAAATGAAAACTTACCCTTATTTGGCACTAGGCCTAGACCTTGCCAATAGGCCTATTCGCGATTTGAGACCCAACCTAACACTAAAATGGATTAATTTGAACTCTTATGGTTCAAAAATATCTTATTTATCCCTTAAAACATGTTACAATAAATTTTAAGGCATGGAAAAGGCCAAAAATGCAAACTACCCTTAGTTGGGCTTTTAGGCCTAAGGATTCCCACTAGGTATACATGCAAACCTCCTAGGTTGGAACAACTCGTATGATTACATAAATTATATTAAGATTTATTAGGTTTATTTATGTCCCTTAAATATTAACCAATCATAAATTTTTACATTCAATCCTTCTGGTTCAACATTTCAACATCTTTCCCAAAATTGGCACCTCCATGCATACCAAAATTGCCCCTACTCTGAGACAAAATGGTGAGTGTTTTCCCTATTATATAATAAAATATGATTAATATATAATTTTATATGTACTAAGGTTAATATTCACCAAAATTTTTCTCTCAAATCCTACATTTGGTTTTATAACTCTCCAAGTTTGAAAGGTAGACTTTTGAGTAGGCAGCTTGTGAAGGTGGGCAGGGGATGGAACTGTGTTTGGAGGTTTGGAATTGAATTGATATTTTTTTTTTGAAATTTTATGGGTCTTGAATAAATTTATTTATTTTTTCCAATCATTTTATATTTCACTTGACCCTTTAAACACCTCTTATGTTTTAGAGATCTAAACTAGTCCTGTGATTGCAAAGGAAAGAGATCCCTATTTTAGCCCTGATTGTAGGTTATTTTAACTTGGATTGATTATTTTAAGAAAAAACAATACCTATTTATATGATTAATATTATAATTTTATTTAAAATTCATAATATTCCAAATCTAAAACTCACCCTTTTGCATTAGTTATCTCTCATGCTCAACATTAGGATTCTCCCTGATAGACTGAGACAAGCCTTTAGAACCTACCTATAAGTTAGTATTTTGGATTATATTGGTATTTTTATACCTCATTTACATTATTATTAGTTCATATGACCCTCTTTAATTTTATTTTACTTGGTAACTCTCATACCACATCCATTCCATGCTTTAGTCCTTCAACTAGAATGCCACTACCTATCTGGACTGAGTCAAGCTTGTAGGCATGCTTGGGGATTGGAATAAAGATTTAATTCATGTTTAATAGGTTTTAAATGATATACTTAAGTAAAATTTCCCTCATTTAACCTAACTTGACCAATACAACCTCATTTTATACAAGGGGAGTCCTATCTTCAACTCACTGTGAACATGCTTTTGATTAATTGTATTTCATGAGTTTAGGCTACCTATAGGTTAGTTTTAGAAATAATTAGGCCTTTTTCATAATGTACTTAGGTTTTATTGATTCCCATAATGTCATATCATTCTCATGTAACTTTCATCCACCTTGAAGACTAAAAACAAAGGTCTAAACTTTCAAACTTAAACTCACTATCAACATACTATATTGACTAACTATGTTTGTGTATTTAGAGGTCTATAGGTTGTTTAAGAGGCCTTATAGGTCATGTGTTTGAAAAGGACAAAATTCACCTTTGGAATATTAATCTTCAAACATATACTTCATATTACACTTTCAACTTGATCACTATATTCCCTATTTGAAACAAATTTTTACTAAGGCCTATTGTAGGTGTGTTCCTAGGGCTATTGTATGGATAGGGGGTTCACATTAGTGGTCAAAACATTGAAATTGACCTTGTATTACTCATTTTATCTATTTAGAGTTTTTAATACCAGTTTGGATTCATTTAAACTTGATGGCATGGTATACCAGTTCTCAAATGGAGCACAAGATCACCTTTTGACATTTTCCTATAGATATTACTATTCAAATTCAATGGTTTTTAGTCACTTTTGAGTTTGTTCAAACTCCATCTCCTCTCCTCTTTTGGCCTTCAAAATTTTCATGGTTTTAGCATGTAGATAGGGCTAATAGAACAATCAATAAAGACATTGAAAATAACTTTTTAAATCAACATACATCATCTCAAAAAACCCTCAAGGCCTTTGTTTGGTCAATTTGGGGACTGACAACCCAAATATAGTCAGCTCACCTTTTGAAGTGGAAACTTTCACTTACATAGTTTATAAACCTCCATGGCATGAAAAATATAAACTTTTGAATATATTAAGACCTCAAACATTAATTTAATCAGGTGTTTTATGATTTATAGCTTTGTATAACCTCATGGAGAAGCTGACTGTAGGCACATTCTACAAACAAAGTAATGAGCAAGGAAACTAAGGTAACTTAGCTTGGAAGGAGTATGAAACTTGATTATTCTCAAGAAAATTTGGTGAAATAACCTTTTCAAACATGATTCCAAGTGTATCAATCACCTTTAGATCCTCTTCCATGTTGAGAAAACTTAGGTTTTACATATATGACTGTCAACTTGGAAAATAAGCACCATTTGAACTCTCCTTTAAGTTGAATATAAAGAGAATTTTTGGATGGTTAAAATTACATATAAAGACCTAAAAACACTTCATCAAACTCACACATCTCCGTTTAACTCTAAAAATAAGAAACATATATAAACATACACCCCTCTTGAATGTAATTCCATAAAAAGTTTTCTGGAGTGTAAATGATCATTCATAAATAAGGAGCCATAAAATTGTAATTTATTTATATGGATGTGAATTTAAATTAGAGTTATATGCACTTGTAGAATTATTTCCTTCAACTCCACCTGTAGCTTCCATAGTGAGTGTTTGAACTTGCCCTTCCTTGGCTTGCCAATGCAGAAAGAAGAGAAATGAGTTATAGATGAATTTTTTTGTGAAATAAATTTATAAAAACATGTATATGACCTATGGGGAGGTTAATAGTCACACCACCATATTTTTTTCTGCAAGGGAGCTTGAGAAGTCCATGTAAGTGTTGAAAAAATCCTATTTTCTAGGGAAAACTACTTATTTCCTGATGATCCTAACTTATAACTATCCAATGACATGATATTGACATGAACCATGTTGAAAGTGACCTTTTTATCAAATTTTATGGCATAAAAGTAAGTAAATGTCATTTAATAGGCTACAAGGCGGCCAAAAGACCCCTTTTTCACATGAGACCCAATAAATGACTAGTTTATGACTTTGGATGACAATAAAACATGATAAATACAATATTATGAAAAATTAGACACAAATGGACCTTTTACCTAGGTTTGACTAAGCCATTTCAAGGAAGATGAGCTCCAACAAAGACTAGGACATGGCTAAGTGAGATAATAGAATAACATGACACCCAAAGGGACATATGGGAAGGTTATTAAAAATTTAAAAATAATATGGGTTTAACTCATTTTAATATAAGTCAAATTTGGTCAACATCTACATACACACATGAGATTAAATCCTTAGATTAAAAAAACCATCTTCTCCTCCATCCCAAGGTGTTGCTCACCTCCCTCTTGTTCACTCACCATAAATATATTCATCTCCTACTTAATTTTCCTACTTGGTTTCATTTTAGTGGGCTATATATAAAAAATCCTTGGAGGTTCTTAAGTGGATTAGATTTGCAATGGTGGCGAATTAATTTGGAAGGTGATTAATTGTACAAACAAATCAAGAGATGGAGCAAGTGAATCAAGATTTTATGAATACTAAAATTATATAAACAAAAAAATTATTAAATATTTGGATCCCTCTCAAACATTATGCAATTTCAAAAATAAAATCATCACAATCCAAGTTCGTATGCAAAAGTTATGATCTCAAGAAGTTGGCTAGGTTATAGTCCACTTACCGATGTACATCCACATGGTGCTGATGGATGTAAACGTGATGAATATGATCATCCACACCTGAAATAGTTTTTTGTATCATGTGTATGTTTGTTGACATCATATGGATGTCCATCAATAAGTGCACTATAACCTAGCCAACTTCTCAAGTCCGTAACTTTTGCATACAAACTCGGATAGCAATGATTTTTTTTGAAATTGTATATTTTTTTGAGAGTAATCCAAATACCTAATAATATTTATGTTTTGAGTATTTTTAATGTTATTTTAGGTTGTAAATGGTCGTCAGCATATGTGGATGGTCGTCGATTTATGTAGATGACCGTCAACATATGTAGATGACCATTGACATAAATGAACAATCATTGGCATATGCCAAGATGGTCATCAACATATATGGATAGACATAAAAATATGTAGATATGTAGATGAACATCATCATATGTAGATGATCATTTACATGTTTGATGTGAGGCTAATGTACCTAGATTGTCTTTCGAGGTATGGATAAAAAACATTTATATGAATGAATTTAGTTTTAAAATTAGGTCATCTGAACCTAAAAATGAACTTGTAAATAGAAAATTTAGGTAATTCCAAGCTCTTTAATACCCCAAAAATTTCTAAATTCAAATTTATAAAACTAGAATATTCATGAATTAATAAATATTTGCTACTAAAATTAACCCTGCTGCCTACATAACAACTTCTTCTTCCTCTCATTGTCTCTCATCATAATATTTCTTCTTCTTTCCATGAGTAGACTTATAGGCCACTTAACTCTCTTATTTATCATCGCCCAACCATACAAGTAGATCTCTTCTTCGTGCATGAGCTCCACCAAGAGGTTTATTCTGTCTAACATTTTGTCTATCTCAATCATATCTTATTCCACATATAACCCTTTTCTCTTTGGGTATTTTTTCCTCTTTTTCTCCTTGCGCTATTCTATCTTAACCATGCCCTTGTTCCCTTTTATATTGTCTACCTTCATCTTCACTTATACAAATCTTTTTCATCTTGGAATCCTCTTGTCCAAGTATTTTTCACCTTGGAATCCTCTTGACCAAGTATTTTTCACCTTGGAACTATGACTCTCACTTGGAGTCTCTCTCTCTTCACTCTCTTGACCTTTTGCTCGTTCTTTTCTTATGATTGTTCTACCATAAATTTTTAATTATCTCTTATTGTACTCATAAAAATTAGCTTCATGCAATCTCCATTTTCAATTATAAAAATCTCAAGTAACAACCTTAAATATTCAAAAACATAAACCATACCAAGAGCTTATCTGCTTTGATACCACTTGATGCAAGACCTATGGCTACACATACCTCATAATTCATACAAGATCTAATTTTAACTTTGATTTATTTTATCAAAATCTGATCTTTGATAATCTTCTTGTCATGTAGATACTTTTCTTTCTTGACACCATTCCTCAATCTTGACTTCATTAGGTTCAATAGCCTTCTTCAAGCATCTAGTCCTCTTCTTCCTCTTGAAGAAGTTTCACTACTCATCTACCTTGCATTCTCTATCCTTAACACTCACATCATCATTTTATACACCTCTTTCATCACTACACTCTCCCTTCTTTCCTTAAGCTTGTTCCTTCTCAAGTAGCTTCATAGGCCTAAAGGCCTCATTCATAATTTTAAGGTTCTTTCCTCCATGTTAGGGCCCCTATGGCCATTCTCCTACATATTTTCAACTTTCAAACACATCCAAAAAAATAACACAAAATCAAATTTAGCACTCTCAACAAATCTCTACTTTCTCTCCTTAAGGTCTCCTCTCTAGTATCCCTGTATTCACAAAAATATCCTAGGTTTGAATGAATCACTCATATTCATAACAAAAAAATACACTTTTAGATACCCTTTATACCCATTGTGCTTCATCTAAAGTTTCATGGCTCAAATATCAAGGCAACCCAACCAAATCAACACACCCTTCTTCCAATTATGTCTCTTAAGGGCTCATACAAGCACATAGTTCAAGAATATATATTTTATTGTCTAGTATTATGTGGGAACTCTTGAATCCTATAGATAATATCAAAACAAAATGGATCACCAAGTTTTAGGATTTTCTAAGGGTTACAAAAAACCAAATTATACCAATTTTCATTTTCTAACCCTATCTAGTTGTAGCCAAGTCTATGCAGGGCCGAAGGAAAAGAAAATGGATTGTAATGAATTTTAAGGCACTTAAACCAAACTAATGCATGGAAATTTTTTGTCCAAGCTTTATTAACCTTTTCAAATAATTATTAGACTTTTATCAATCACCAAATGTTCTCAAAACATAAATAGACAAAGTTTTGAGTTGTAAAACATGATTGTATTCACTAAATTGAAGGTTTAAATTAAAAGCTTACACTTTCAATGCATCTTGAGCATCCAATAAAGTTGAACAAAAAAATCACAAGAGATAATACTTATCAAGAAATTTGTGAACTCAAAACAATCCCTCAAAACATTCTTTATTCCTTGAAATCTTTCCCCATACACAATCATCTATAGAAGTTGTAGGATAATAGGGTTCCTTCTATAATTTATTTTGATCCTCCATCATTTTAATGATAGTCTATATATTTCATGATCTTATAAACACTCATAATCTACTCACACATTGAATACTCTTGCACAAACAACCTTTCATATATGTGAAACTAACTTAGTCAGATTATAACCTGACAGTCCTCAATACAACCCTAAAACTTATGCAAAAATCCACTTCAAAGACCTCAAGGGCCCCTCCAAATCATCGAACCTACTCAAATAGATTTAACAAACAAGGCTCAAGAGATTCAACACACAAAACCACACATCTTTTGTTGATCTCAAGATAATATTTACATACTTACTCACTATAATATCAAATCCCTTCATGGAAAATACATTTCTTCTTCATTTTCCTCCATCTTTCCTATCTTATTCAAATCTCCTTACTCCTACTAACTCTCCACTTCCCTACTACTACTCTTTTACCACACATACCATCTCTTGACATCCATATCTACCTTCTTAACATGCAAGAGACTCTTGTTTCTTGGCCAAACCACATAGGGTGGCAATTACAAGTTGATGTTTCTTGATTTTGTATCCTTCTTTTCCATGCAATACACATTATGACACCTTTTAGACAATCTCTAAGACCTTCAAGGACCATTTTCAAACATTGACGAGCATTTTCCTTCCTCACAAAACCCACAACATCACTCCAAAGCCTAGATGAGAATTCAAATTTTCAAATTCTTGAATTGGGTAAGAAAACTTCTAAAGGGCTAAAAACAGAGAAACAATGCCGTCTAATGACTCCAAATCACCCTTGTGGTCCCTATAAGACCACTCACACCCAAAACAAACTAGAAATGACCACCATGAGACAAGTAAAGATATTTAGATTCTCGTTGTCTTGTGATGCTCTGAATCATTATATTAGGTTTAAAGTAGAACTACATTGTAATCTTATTGTACAAAGTTAAATATATTAATTACAATTTTATTCATTATTGTTATGAAATGATTCATCTATATATATTATTCATGTTCTTAAATCATCTCCTACACAATGATCAAAGCTATTTTCCAACAATTATAAAATATAAAACCTTTATTTATGATCAATTAGTAACACAATGATTAACTAAAAAAAATAATGTTATAGTAACATATCTTTAATATGAACCAAAAATGAATGGCTCCATAGAACTTACCATTATATTTAATTAGAATAATAATCAAAACAATTTCAATTAAAAAAATGATATATAAAATTCAAAGAAAATATATATGTTTTTTTCTCCTTCTAATTCAAATTATTAAGATAAGAAAAGAATGAAAGAAAAAGTCATTTAATATATTGCACGTATTGATTGCCCCCTCCACCTATATTTAGCATTTAGTTCACTTGGTCTCCGTGCTGCAAAAGAGGACACTAAAAATAATTAATGTTCCATTTTCTCCAAAGTCTTAACGAAATTTATATTGAAGGTGGCAAAAATCGTCTCCTCGTTTTGCCATGAATAATGTCGGAGGTCGTGACTTTGAATTTTCTGTGTATTTTATAATTTATCTTGCAAAGTAGTTGTCAGCAATGCAGCATCCAGGCCTTAAAATAAGGTTTTCTGGAACTAAAATGGAAATGTACTTCTACAACATCCACGCGATATTAACAAAAATAGCCATAACTTCCAAAATATCGGTCAATTCAGAATCCCACTCCCTGTCATTTTCTGCATATTTTATTACATTGCGAACTTTGCTTTTATTATTCAAAAAAATTAAAAAAATTCAGCGCACCCATGATTTTGTATTGGGTATATCATTCCCATGAAAAGAGAATGACTTTGGATTCCCTTCATAATTTTATTTTTATTTTTAAAGTAACTAGATTATCTTAAATATTCCACAGTAGATATCACAACAGTTGGAATTTCAGCATTCAATACTACATATTACAAAGTATTTTATCGATTTGAAGATTCAGAACCCTTAACGAGTAAAAAGTATTGTTTTTCATTAACAGAATGTTTGTTAATAAGGAAACCATCAATTTTTGGAAAAATATTAAAATTTGAGATAAAATTATTTACAAATTTTAAACAATTTTGATTGAGAAAATGCCTCTTAACAAAATAAATAATAAAATATTAAAAATAATTAAAAAATATTAAAAAATAAAAATATAATTTGTTATTCAATTTTAATCAATTATATAATATATACATATATTTACTTTTAAATTAAAAATTTATATATATTATCTTATCATAAATTGGTTTCAACTTTTAACTATTCATTCCTTCAAATTTTCAAATTTTCAACTTACAACATTAATTAATAGTAAAAAGTAAAAGTAATAAAATTTAAAAGTACGTTTATAAGATAATTAATGGAATTTTTTAAAAAAATATTAAAATAATAAAATTAACAGAGATTTGAGATTTAATTTATTATTTACTTAATTTAAAAGATGTTCAATTTATTATAAGAAAAATAACTTGTTTTTATTTCCTTAATATCTAATTAATATTTAAATAGATTAAATTATGATTAAACTTAAACAATGTAAATTATTTTGACATTTAATTTATATTTTTAACAGTTCATAATGATGGTTGTATTTTTAAAATGGCCATAATTTCATGTATAAAATGAACATAAATGTTTAAAGTGACTATTTAATTAACTAGGGGAAGGGGACCAATCGTTGGGAGTCTTAACTTTCGGTTCCCATAATTTAAAAATAACACCATGTTATAACTCACTGTTTGGGATTTACATAGTGTAACTAGTTATTAGTCAGAATAAGTCATCTTGGAGGCTTTTCAACATTCTCTAAATTTGTACGATGATTTTCCCTAGACATGGTTTTTTATTGTTTTTTAGGTGTGACCAATAGTTGGGACCAAATGTCTAATGATTTTAATTAATTTAACTATTAATAATATAAAAATGAACATATTTTTTACATTGACTTAAAAATTTATGCACTTAGCCACGTCGTCAATTTGTGATAGATCATTAATAAAAAATATAGGGAGTTAAAAAATGCATGGGTGGTTAATATGCAATAACAAACCATGTTTAATGGTTCTTTTCAGGGTTTATTTTCATTAACATTTGTAGTAAATACCTCTGTGGATGTCATCAATCACTTATTTGGCATGGCTTTTGTGGACTTTTCTCCCCAATTAGTAATGGAACCCTTACGACTCTTCTGTAATTTGTAGCATTTGACAAACCTTGTAGCATTAAAAATTCAGAGGAATGAAGAATTGTTTCAAGGTGTGTACCTTGTGCTTATAACTGAACCCACAAAAATCTTTGGCTATTTTTTGTGTGTGGCTATAATACATGATTTTCATTACTATTTTAATGGTTTTTTGAAAATCATTAAAAATGAGTCAAAATTTATTGGTATGTTCATGGCATGGCCTCATATTTTTTAAAGGATATTGTTTTATACATTCATTGGCCATGTTGAGACATGCTTGTGACATTAATATGCAATGAAGGGCCATTTTGGAAGATGTTTGGGTTATTAATATGCAATAAACATTTTAAAAGATGCCTAGCAGCTTGTCAATATAGCCATGTGGGCCATCTTTAGTTTGTTTGATGTGGCTTGTTCAAGTCACTATCTCTAAAATATAGTGGAACCCAAATGTATGTTAGTGTCATTGTAATTACTTTGTTTTACGCCTTTAAATGTAAGTGAAGTTTACTATTATGTGAATTAAAATATCAATTTTTACATTAACATACCAGTTAATGTTCATTATTTTCCTAATTTTATATGCAACAAAGGGCCATGTTGAAAAATGTTTGGAGGGATTTTTTGCTATTTATATTACCAATTAATGTTTCCATGCACACCCTCAAACACATGTTTTGCATGGATTTTTGAAACTCTTTTCCCAAAGTAGTCATGGGAACCTTACTGCTCTTCCACCATCTTTAGTATTTCATAGAGCTTTTAGCATTGGTATTGCAGAAGGATGAAGCATTGTCTCAAGGTGTTGTCTTGTGAAATTCACTCTCTCTAAATTACAATGGACCCCAAATTCATGTTAGTATAATTATAATTTTTTATTTCTTTTACATCTAAGTGTTTTTTACTAGTATATGAATGAAAATATCAAGTTTTCCATTTACATACTAGAAAATTTTATCATTTTTAAAATTTAATATACAATGATGGATTATGTTTGAAGGCACTTGGTGGGATTTTTTTCTATTAATGTGTCTATTTGATTTCACCAAAGATAAAATCTACAATTTGTTTGGTTTGCCTTGTTCAAGTTACTCTCCCCTCTCAATCATCAATCCCAATTAGCTCTTTTACATAATGCATCATTTCATAGATATTGTAGCATAACCATGTTGGAGGGATGAAATGCAACCCATAGTGTCTGCATATTTTTAATAATAAAATAGAAATGATTTTTTAATTTTTAATTTTAATTTTTTTTACATTGGCTTACAAATGTGTGAAATTAGGCATCTTGTCATGTTTTTGTATGTGAATTCATGTTGATTTGTTATTTACATATATGACACATTTGTATTTCCATGCATTGAAATGTCATGTTAGTCATTCACATTTTCAATATTAAAAATATTATTTGTGTTAGCTACTTTTCATATGCTATCCAAGCAATTTAAACTGAATGTTTCGACACATAAATGTTTATTTGGGTGGAAAGGGATTTGAACTTGGGATGAAAGAGTGAATATTTATTGGTGTAGACACAAATATTTTATTGGATGGAAAACTATTTGAAATTAGAATGGAAGACATATGATAATATTGGTATACACAAAAATGATTTTTTAATGATTTCACTGATTATTTAATTATGCATATGATTAATTCATATATAGTCCATCATATTTATGAATACAATGAGCATAAAATTATGGCTTGCTTGGATGGAAATGGATTTGAGATTGGGATGAAAGATTAAACATTTATTGGCATGTAGATGGAAGCACTAAATGTTTTCATTCACATACCAGTAACTGTAATTTTATTTATATAAAAATTAAGATTATCATTCACATACTAGTCAACATAGAGTTAGATGGATCAAACCAAATTGTTTTGTGAATGCATGTTGTTGTGAAGTCAAGGTGTGTTATTCATTCACATTTTCAAAATTAAAACTATTAGTTTATATAACTTTTATTGAAATGTTTTCCATTATATTTTCAGTTAATTTATTCATATCTTATTATTTTTTTTACAAAAGTTTAATTGCTGTAAAGGGTCAACGTTAGTTGCGTTGCTCCATAAATTTTTACAAACATCAATTTTTGGCACTTTTTTATGTTTTCAAAGATTGTATTACTTATTTAAAAAAAATTATTATGTTTCTTAACATAATATATGGTTTCAAAAAATGTTCTACTTTTATGCTCTTAAGTTTATTACGTTCTGATTCTTAACATAGTTATTATGTTTCAAGTATTTTTATTCCTATTATTTCATAAATGTGTTTTTGATGTCCTTTCCTATTGCTAATGATGTCAAATTTACAATTCAAGAATGATGAAAAACAATGGGTAACTTGCTATCAAGTGAAGTTTTATAAACTTTCATTAATATTATGATTCATTTCCATGCTTAACGATAGATAAAAAGAAATTTTCATTACATTACATAAAAAGTAATAGATTTGATTACATTTTATAGAAATTAAAACAAATCTTATAGCATCCAAGGTAGGAAAATAGAGTTGTGCCTTTCATTAGCTATATCTAGACAAAGTGGAGTTGCAGTTGTTTCTTCAAAGGTTGTGTCCTTACTAGGATTGGTTTCTAGGTTAATAGATTTAGGAGGAGGGATCCCACATGAACTAATTGAGGATACAATGTTTATCATGTCTTTGAATATGTGATGATGTTTAGATAAAAAGTTAAATTTATTGCTTAAATACAATCACCTTTCCAATTTTTCTTTAACCTTCTCAAATTGATTAGTGAGAACATGTGCTTGTTGACTACAAGGAGCATTGAAATTCACCTTATAATAGAGGAGTTTGCAATGGCTATGCATTGTTATATGGTTAAATTCAATGCTCTTTGTAATGAATTAAAACCTTTAGAGATTCTATCCACATACCAATGACTGTTTAGTCACACACATATGCATCTTCTAATATATTGGCTGAAGGAGGGAAACTGGGTGGTTTAAGTCTATGTTCTCAGGTAAACACGACAAATTGGTTGAATGAGGGAGCAAAAAACATTGGCCCTAATTGTGAAATCATTATATTGAATCTACATGTTGCAGGTAAGGATATAAATAACACAATAACATGGATTTACTAACATATTTTCAATTTTCATGTTTTTCAAGGTAAGTAGTGTTTCATCTCTTTAACATGTTGAAATTAAAATATTTTTTAAATGATGTATTCTGTATAAAAGATAGTTGGGTTCCATCTTCGGCCATCTCACATTTAATTTGAGTGAATAACATTTTAACATAACACCTTGAACAAAAATAACATATCAATAATTTAATGGAATGTAAGTGAAATACAAAATTTTAATACAAAAATAATAATATTTAGTAATATGTAACTAAAAACCTTAAGTTTAATATACAAAAGAAAGATAGTCTTTGAAAATGACTCAACATAAATCATCCATTTTAGAGGGTTTTAAAGGGATAACTTTAAACATTTTTGGAATTTCAATGTTTAATAAAGACATAAAAGAAGAAGTAAATCGAGTAACATAAGTTCCTAAAATGGTTGTTTGTATACTTTTTTTTTTTTCCGCCTCCATGTCTTTTTAAAAGTTATAAATCCATCTGCGGATTCCTTCTAACTGTTTACATTAGTGAAAATGATATGCTCATCAATATGATCCTGAACAAGGCAAAATTTATTAGCAAGACAAATATTTTGGTGTAAAAACACACGAAATGCAGAATCTAGAGTTAGATCTCAGCCCTCAGAAACAAACAAAAATTAAATAAACATTACATAAAACTCACAGCATATACACCATAATTTATTACCGTGGCTCTATTTTTGGTATATAGAGTAAGGCTGTTGTGGAGATAATGACCAATAAAATTGATCAATTTGGTAGTCATTGTAGCATCTCTGATTTTACACTGTCAAGAGTCTTAATCTTTTCACTGTTTATTAATAATATATATATTTTTTATTATGTTTTTTATTGAACATATTTTTATATAATATTTAAAATTATAAACATAAATATATCTAATTAATGGTTCCATCTTCATAAATAATTGAATATATATTAATATTTTATTATACATTAAAAATATTTTGTAAATAACATTTCAGTATAAAAATAATAGTGTGACTTTTTAAAAAGTTTAATATTTTCAATTCACTTATTAAAAATTAGAAAACCCTCCACCACAGTAATCTCAAATATAAATTAATATTATATAAAAGATATCAAATTTTTATGTTTCTTTGACAATACAATTTATTTTGACATTTTCGGCAATTTGCAAATGATGGTCATATTTTTAAAATAGCTATATTTTAACGCTTGAAATTACCAGAAACGTCTAAAGTGGCCATTGATTAACTACTTTCTGACATATATGCTAAAATTGATGCCGACTGTCTAAAAACGAAATGTTAGAAGTCAAGAGATATTTGCACTTGTAAGGCCTCTCTTTCCCTCCTTAAGAGACACTAAATCTTCCTGCACTGTGAGGGCACATTAAAAGAAAATAGGTGTAAACGAGTGGTTTATAAAAGCAAATGGCAATTACGAATTGTCCGTTTCTCATATACATTGAATTATGCAGATAACATATTTTTATTTAACATGGTTTATAAAAGCAAATGGCAATCACGAATTGTCCGTTTCTCATATTCATTGAATTATGCAGGTCACATATTTTTATTATGTATGTTAAATGTTTATAAGTGTAGGTGGGTTGGTAATATGTTTGGTATGTAGTTAAATGTTTTCTAATTTAAAGTTATTAATTTGAAATTTATATTTTTAGAGGTCTCATTCATTTTGATTGGATTTGATAGAAATAAGAATAGGTTATAGTGGAAATGACCCTGAATCAGAAACTTAGGCATGGAGAGAGCTAACTAGAGGAAAGCATAAAGATAGGTGGTTAGTTACAGGGTGTTGGTGTTAAGCCACACTCGGACCGAAGATGGACTGGTCCAAGAGGGACCAGTAGCTCAATGGTAGAGCACTCCAGCAGCGTATGGAAGGTCCTAGGTTTGAGTCTTAGCTGGTCCATGAACCAACATGGTATCAGAGCCAGGTTCAGGCTAGGAGCCCCAAGCACACAAGAGGTGTGGCTTAAGGGGGGGTGTTGGTGTTAAGCCACACTCGGACTGAAGATGGACTGGTCCAAGAGGGACCAGTAGCTCAATGGTAGAGCACTCTAGCAGTGTATGGAAGGTCCTAGGTTCGAGTCCTAGCTGGTCCATGAACCAACATGGTATCAGAGCCAGGTTCAGGCTAGGAGCCCCAAGCACACAAGAGGTGTGGCTTAAGGCAGGGTGTTGGTGTTAAACCACACTCGGACCGAAGATGGACTGGCCCAAGAGGGGCCAGTAGCTCAGTGGTAGAGCATTCTAGTAGCATATGGAAGGTCCTAGGTTCGAGTCCTAGCTGGTCCATGAACCAACATGGTATTAGAGCCAGGTTAAGGCTAGAAGCCCCAAGCACACAAGAGGTGTGGCTTAAGGGGGGGTGTTGGTGTTAAGCCACACTCGGACTGAAGATGGACTGGTCCAAGAGGGACCAGTAGCTCAATGGTAGAGCACTCCAGCAGTGTATGGAAGGTCCTAGGTTCGAGTCCTAGCTGGTCCATGAACCAACACAGGGGTCAAAATCTAAACATGAGCAGATATAATGAAAGGTTATAACCGATTCCTATTATAACAAAAAAAAAAAACTGTTCGTAAATTAAAAAAAATTGAAAACAATTGATATGTTAATTTCAATATAAAAATACCGATTGTTTTAAACTCAACTTATAACACAACACAATTCTTATTGAAAACTATTTTTTATTAATAATATAGATTATACAATATTATTCTAAAAAATAAATGATATGATATTACATTATTTTGTCAAATCTATTCAAAAGAAAAAAGTAAACGTAAACTAAAATAGTTAAAATATAGAACTTAATATAATGTTCTCTCAATTAAAAAAATTTAAGCAAATCTCAAAATAAATATAATATAAATCTAAAGCACCAAAATAATATAGCATAAAAATTAACCAATATGAACAATAAACAAACAAAGATGGGAGAGGCAAAGGATTATCTCCCTTGTCACCTTAGCCTTAACAAATATCAATGGATAGATTTGTAAACTAATTCTCACCCACCATTTTGATTGTCTTTATTTTCTTTACTCATTAGCTCCTATTTAAATAGGCAAATAACCAATATAAGTCAAGAAAACTTTTTTTTGTTATGGAGGTTTTTACTCATTAATGTGTGGAAACAAGATATTATGAGAGTTGTACATTGAGAAGGGACATCATGACTATATGCTTATTATGGCCCTAATTTTGATGCCACAAGATTACATTGTTTTTATTTTCTTCATTGCTAACTCCTACCTAAGTAAACAAATAACCAACATAAATCAAAGAATATTTTTTTAATATGGAGCTCTCCACCCACTAATATTTGGAAACACATTATTATGAAAGTTATACATTAAGAAGAGTTGTCATGACTATGGTAAACCACCTCAATACAAATTATATGGATGGTGTTTATTATGAACTTAATTTTGACATGTTATTCTCTAAGATTGTGTTTTTGTGTTGTTTACAAACACACACACACACAACAAATATTAATTCTAAATTAATAAATCATTTTTAATGGAAAGGGGATTTACAAGTAAATATTAAATTTGATGGTCATATTAATATTTTTCAATTTTTTAATCATCTATGAAATATTTTAAACATTGTATCAAAAGAAAATAAAAGATAAATTACAAATTTTCGAAAAGAAATATTAAATGAACAATCATCATTAAAAAAACTTATCTTATAAAATAAAGTCAATCATAAAATTATGAAATTTAATTCATATTTACAAGATATTAATATCATCAATCCATATATAATACAACTTAATTTTATTATCAATAAATTAATTAATAATAAAAATATTTGTTGAAATCTCTAACATTAAAAAAAATTAAGAAAATAAAATATTAAATTACCAGCAATAAATTAATTAATACTAAAAATATTTATTGAAAATTGAAAAAAAAATTAAAAACATAAAATATTAAATTACGGACTTTTAAAAATACTGTACATCAAATTTACAACTCAACCTTTCATATCAACATCAATAATCCATCCAAAAGAAAGTCAATTCAAGGGCATATTTATTTGCATTACGCGGCTTTCCATAGTGAAGTGAAATGTGTTCAAGGAATATTTCTCTGCATCACGCGGCTTTCAATAGCGAAATGAAATGTGTATTCGTTTGCGGCGATTTCGTAATTTGTGGACCCGACAGTACAGGAAAATTTCCTGTATACGAGAAACAATTCTTATCCATAATGTATGTCCCTTGAATCTTGGCAAAATAATCTGATTTAACGGCCCCTACTGTTAAACCCATTGCTCTGGGACTGCATCCTCCGTGGGGTTTGAATTGCCCAACGTCAGTCGACCCAGACTGTATTTGAATGATCGGGTTGGTGCCCTTCCATCTTCTTTATCCAGTCTTTTAGTATTTAAATACACGCGGAATTTGAATCCATACGATCCATTTTTGTCGTCTCATAGATATAAAAAATTGGGAAACGGATCCAGGCAGGTCCTGCCATTTTTTTTTTAATCACATCGCTTTTCCGTACGCCTCTGAAATATCAGATTCGATGACCCACCTAGAAACGTCAACTGCATGGGAAGCAAACCTTATATGTCTGACACTATCATTTCTGAAAAACTATCTCAAAGCTTAGAGGGTGAGAATAATAATTATTGCAGCAGCCATGTCCACACAAACCACATGTGTCTATCAGCTGAGCGAGGCAGAGAAACAGCAAAACGAAGAGGAGGAACACAAGCTTTATGTATCTGTCTTGGTTGTGGATTCTCACCAGGATTGCCATGACCTCCAACGTTGCCCCACTTCCGCTGAGGTTAGTATGTAGGCGAGTAATACGTAAATATGCACTTCTGTAACAAGTATGCAACTGATTATCATACATTTAGCCTGTAAATTGACATAATCGTGTTTTTGGCTATGTTCTGCAGGTCATGGAGGAGCTCATGGCATTGGGTGCAATATCAGGACCGATGGTATTGACGGGTTTACTGCTCTACTCCAGGGCCATTATATCAATGCTATTTCTCGGGCGTCTCGGGGAAACGGAGCTTGCAGGAGGGTCGCTGGCAATCGGGTTTGCCAACATAACCGGCTACTCGATAATTTCAGGACTGGCATTGGGAATGGAACCCATCTGCGGACAGGCTTACGGAGCCAAGCGCTGGAGTTTACTGGGACTGAGCCTGCAAAGAATGGTCCTCATTCTCTTCAGCGTAGTAGTGCCCATTGTTGTCCTCTGGCTCAACGTGGAAAGGATACTCGTATTGTGTGGACAAGACGAGGAAGTTACGAAAATGGCAGGAAGATACATTTTGTTCACGATACCGGATCTTTTCGGGCAGGCGATCCTTCAACCTCTCAGAATCTATCTGAGAGCGCAGAACATAGCATTCCCTATGGCCTGCACGGCGGCCATTGCAGTTGTGCTTCACACTCCCATTAACTTTTTTCTAGTGGAGTTTCTCAAAATGGGCATCGAAGGCGTTGCTCTGGCCGCCGCCTGGACGAATCTCAATGTTGTTATATCATTGCTATGCTATGTCTTTTTGTCGGGAGTTTATAAGAAGACATGGGAAGGAGGAGTTAGTGCGGAGTGTCTAACAGGGTGGACGCAGTTGCTGAAACTGGCCATACCGAGCTGTGTATCGGTGTGCTTGGAGTGGTGGTGGTACGAGTTAATCATCATTCTCTGCGGTCTGCTTATGAACCCAAAGGCGACAGTTGCTTCCATGGGTATCCTAATCCAGACCACGTCGCTGCTTTACATCTTTCCTTCGTCTCTGAGCGTGGGAGTCTCGACGAGGGTGAGCAACAAGTTAGGCGCCAACAGGCCCGGCGGGGCACGCAGGGCCATGATAGTCGCGCTTTCGTGTGCTTCACTGTTGGGGTTGATGGCCATGACTTTCGCAAATTGCATACGCTACAGCTGGGCTAAATTGTTCACCGATGACGCCGATATTCTGAGGCTCACGTCCATGACATTGCCTATCGTAGGGCTCTGCGAACTAGGCAACTGTCCGCAGACGACTGGGTGCGGTGTTTTGAGAGGAAGCGCTCGCCCTACGCTGGGTGCCAACATCAATCTGGGTTCGTTCTATCTCATTGGAATGCCTGTCGCCATGGCGACGGCATTCCTTCTTAACATCGGTTTTGTAGGCTTATGGGTTGGATTGCTGGCTGCTCAGGCGTCTTGCTTGGCCTTGATGTTATACCATTTGTTTCGGACCGACTGGACTTTACTAGCTGCTCGGGCAATTGAACTAACTAGCCCAGACGGCTCTACTAAATCCGCATATGATTCGCAGGATCCACAGATTTTGAGGGAGAGCCAAGGTTTAAACATGGATATTGAACCTCTGGTTGCAAAAAAGTAGTAAGCAGACACAATTTTTATTTTTATTTTGCTATTGAAGAGGTTGTCTAGATTAGGTCTGTACCGCAGGTCAATTACAACGCGGCCGATTGAGACGTTGGTGGATTATTACTTAATGTTTGTAAATAGCGTTGTCCTCTAAATTATAACATGTATTCTGGCTTTACTATATCCATAGAAAAAAAAAGGCTTTAGAGTGTCTTGTAAAAAATCTAGGCGATAGATTTTCTATGTATAACATATCAATAGGTTTACAAATGGCTTGTATTTGCCAGTATTAGTGTAATTTAATTTTAATTTGGATATTGATATCCATTAGAGGACAAGAATGGCATATTAATCTTAATATCCCTCAACGCAACGGAGGACATGTCTAGAATTTAACGGACAAAATGGGACTAATTTCGGTACTGTAGAGATGGTGACCCGTGGTTTGTTTTGCCTGGTTTTAAATTTAAAAAGATAATGTAAGCTCACCCATGGAAAAACAATGGACGAAGACGCACATGTGCCTCGTACGTAAGGAAAACACATACATGACAGATTTTATTTAACTACCATATTGTTTACTTTTAAGGAAACTGGCCGATTGTGAAGGCCTTGGTATTAGGGCAGATTTGTTTTTATCCAAAATGGGTTCTGGTTGATAGACTTTTAAATAATTTTGTAACAATTTTTCTAATTGTATAGAACTTTATTCTACCGAACGGCGCTCAGCTTCAAGTTCCTCCATAGTACTAGTTGGTTTGTTTAGACAAATAATTATATTTAAATTAGTGAAGTCTGGATTTAAAATTGTATATATGAAAATTGTGAAAAAGTTAATCTAAACTTTTAGAATGGTTATAAATTGTATGAACAAGATGTGTAGTATTGAATTGAATTATTTTTAATATTTTATTTTATTTAATATTATATGATTAATAATTTTGAAAGGATATATTTTATTGTTATCATATAAATTTTATATATAATAGATATAATATTTAAAAAATGAAGTATTTAATATATTTAAAAGTACTATTACAATATAAGGGATATATAATATTTATTTATCAATAGTTTCACTTATATAAGGGTATATATCTAAAAATTCTAAGTGACATATATATTAAGTTTATTGAACTTTTCATTATGTAATAATAAAAAATAAGATTTTTTGAAATTTTAAAAAGCATAGATAATATCAAAGTAAATTGATAATTTAAAGTTGAGAAGGACTAGGAAAGTATTAACATCTTTAGCATAATACTAATAAGTTTAGAACTTCATTCACAATCAAGCACTCTTTAAGATTTCACATAGGAGTTTCATGTGTGTATTTTTGTGTGAGAAATAGGAACTTATAAATATAAATAAAAATGAAGAAAATGATAGGATTTTTATTATATGAGATATATAGGGTGCACTGAATTTATATGTTAAATTTACTTATACTTTAATAGTGATAAATCAATCATTGTCTATTAGTTTTGAAAGTGAAGACAAAAAATTTCAATGGATACAAAAAACAGCTAACATATCACATAGATAGTTTAGATACAAAAATATCTCAAACTTTTGAAACTTCTTAGAGTTTAAATTGTGAAGGTTACACTAAGCCTTAAGTAATAAGATGATTTTAAATGATAGAGTGAGGTTAGTCTAGGATAGGTAAATTTAAAAATAAGTATACCCTAAAATTTTGAAACCTTTTAGAGTTCAAATTTTAAAGGCTATGCTAAACCTTAAGTAATAACATGATTTTTAATTAAAAAGTGAGGTCAGTCTAAGTTAGGTAAACTTAAAAATAAGCATACTTAAAGAATGAAAAAAAATAGTGTTTAAAATGGGTATGGTCAAATATTTTTTTAAAAATAGTATTTAAAGATATTGGGTTAGATTGAGAAGTGCAAAGATGTCTACTAAGTTATTTTAATGTTTACATACAAAGATTTTAAGATGGTAAAACTCCCAATTTTAATATCAAGTGTTCTTGATAGATTGGTGTTGGAGAATGTCATGTTGACAATTAATGAGATGATGATGTCAAAATAGAAAATCTATATCAAAATTTCAATGAAGAAAAGTGAGATAAACTTATCACACTGAAGTTTTTCTTAAAGAGGTGAAGAGAAGGTCATGCCCTTGGTTGACACAAAAATTAGATCCCTTCTATTTTTTCTTAATTTTTAAAAAAATAATAGGTATTAAAATTTGAATGATATATATATATATATATATATATATATATATATATATATATATATATATATATATATATATATATATCAATTAATTCTTTATGATTACAACTTGTTAAATATAGAAATAAATATTCATATAAATCATATCTAAACTATGTCAATTTATTTCTATTATTTTCCAAAACTAACAAATTTCTATATTTAACAAGTTGTAATCATAATTAATAATAACTATATATATAGTTATTATTAATTATGATTACAACTTGTTAAATATAGAAATTTGTTAGTTTTGAAAAATAATAGAAATAAATTGACATAGTTTAGATATGATTTATATGAATATTTTGTATATCTAAGAGTGGAAATCAATAAAAAAATAGAAATGTGATTGTTTCAAATTAAGAACAAAATCTGAAGATGTTTTAAGATAGGTTTATGCTTTCTAGACAACAACACATGCCATTTACATTATTTGACTATGGACTTGTCTAAGTTGATTGTGATTAATGTTTAATAGTGAAAATCAAACAAAGGTAGGATTGTGACTATTCAAGATCAAAAGAAAAATCTAAGAATATTTTTGGATAGGACCATGCTCCTTAGACAACAATGTAGGTTGGACATGTTTGTTAACCATACACTTGTCTACATTGACTATGATGAATATATGAATCTTTCACCTTCTATGCTTGCATTTGATGAGAGGTTTAAGAAATTACAATTTTATTTGTACCTTATAGAAGTCATCATTTTCATCCTCTTTGATTTATAAACCCTAAAGGCCTTATGAGGGATAGAAACCTAAAAAAAAGAGAGTAGAAGTGTAATGAGCTAATATAATGCCATTTGTAAGAATCTTTAGGTTGGATATCAAAGAAATGTGCTAGATTTTTTTTATCATCCTGAATTTTTTTATGTTTGTTAATGATAATAAAAAATTATTCTAGCAAGTTTTATATAATCCAATCATACATGAGAAATAGATAAATTCATTTAAATCTTTCTTAGTACTATTTTCCACATAATAATTTTTATATTACTATCATGTACAAAATCAATAATTACTAATCCATTCATGAATTAGTTTGTAAATTAACCATTCCCTCAATTTTTGTCATTATGAATTCTATTACATGTGTACGTGCCAAAATTAAGTTAAACACTTAGTACTCAAATCAAAGTATGCATTCATATTAGAGTGGTTATTCAAGAAAAATTTAAATAATATTTAATTCAAAAGTGTACAACTATTGATGTCTTCATAATGCAAGATTATCTTATTTTATATAAAGTGAAGAAGCCTTCACAATAAGTGGCTAAATATATAATTTTTTTGAATTCCAAGTACAAAAGTGATCCAAAACTCAAGAGCTTTGGTTGAAAGATAATTAAAGGAAAATAGTAACACAATTTTAATAATGATATCTCTGAGAAGAGATGTTTTATTGATCAACTTTGTAGATCCAAATATGTGCCCATCTCTGAGAAGAGATATCTAATTACCTTTTTGGGATACATATATTTTATACACAATTTGAAGGTATGAGGAGGATGTGGAAGGTCACCAATATTGAGAGATATGAAGTGGTTTGACTTCCATGATTTACAACATTACAGAATTCAAAAAATTATTATTTTTAGAAACTTACTATTTTTAGAATGCACTATTAAAATAGAAATTAAGAACACTTTCATTAGTATTTAAAGATTAAAAACTATTTATAATATATTTATGCCATCTCATCATGTTTTCCTCATTCTTATCTTTCCAACGATTCAAACGGGGAGCCAAATAGAGCTATGGTGCAAAATTTATGGCTCCCAAAAGTTTTGCCACCAATTGGAATAGAAGCATTGCCCAAATTGTCACCTAAAATGTTACTCATATCAAAATAAAATAATATATAAATAGACAAGTCAACATTCATATTTTGTCAGTGCAATAATTCCAAACAAAGTAGAATGTAACAATTCCTGAATAGTAAATTAAAGTGTTTATAACATCATTATGATTACATGTTTTCATTTTTTTTAAATAAGAAAAAAATATTTAAATAGTAGAGTTGTATATCTAAAATAGTTATATTTAAATAAGTCTTCATAGATAAATCTATCAGAGATTTAAATATCATCACTATCATTAAAATACCATATAAGAAGAGAAGGAGAGTATCATTGAAAGGATTTTTCTCCAACCATAAATATTTTCAGATCTCTACACACTTCTCATCCACTAAAAGTATACTTACCCTTCAACAAAAGTACTAAACCTAAAAAATAAAGTGTAGAGAACCCATGAATAAATTTACATATAACTCTCCACATAAATGCAATATATAATGATATAACATTAAATATGATTGAATTATATGCATATGCTCATAGAACTTAATGAAATATTAAAGACCCACCCATAAAATCATTTTAATTATTATATATAGAGTTTACAATGTTCATTAAAAATTCTTAGACATACCAATTCCCCCATAAAATTTTAAACTCATCCATTCATTTTACATACATAGGATGAAATGATTTTGAAATACTTATGAGCCACATTTAGGCCCTAATACCAATTCCAAAGGAAAACATTCTATGTTTATCAAGCATAAACCATATCTCTAAGCCAAGGTGTAACCCTAAAATATAATCTAAAAATCAAAACCATAGTTTCTCATAAAGTTTCTAGCTCCCAAGTATTCTTTATCAATAATTTTAGCATGGTCAAGATTGAGGCAATGTACAAATGGAATATAATTCAATACATATTACAAATAACGAAGGATTAAATTTCACAATTTTTATATAATTGATATTAAATATCAAGACACGTAATTGTTAAGATGACATGTTATGATTCTTTTAAAGGTAAAATCTTATTCCATCAAGATAAAATGATTAATTAACTATGTAATGTAAATCTCGTTTGAATTAAAACCTTAATTCCAAACTTGGATTTTTCTTAAGATTTATTTATCTAATACCATTTTTATCTTAAAAAAATATTCAATTCCATTATAAATTTCATCATCCAAAAATAAATAACAAAAATTCATTCATCTAAAAGATGATAGAAAAGTTGGTCCTAAACTTAATATTTTGTATTTTAAGTTTATAAATACATATAATTAAATTATAACTCTTAAATTTAACTCAACAATATCAAATTTAATGTATGATAATATTACACCTAAATCCATATATTATTCTTAAAATAAAATTTAAGTTTAATACATATTTAAACAAAATAGTAATTTATATAAAGTGTGTTGATAAAATTACTTAAAGGTGTCGAAAAATATTTTGAAATATTTAGGTAGCATATGTTGTTAGGCATCATGGTATAACATCATGAGGATTTGGCCAAAATATGCATAAGGATCAATTCCCGTAATCCAATACTCAATAGAAAATAATGCACCAATGATAGAAACCATGATGACAATGTAAACATATGAATATGGATAGATTTGAGTATAAGTGTGGGAAAAGAATCACCCAATGAACACACATAAATTGAATCAAAGTAGTAGTGTTGAAATCAAACAAATAGATAGACAAACAAATAGAATAAATTGAAATAAATAAACAAACAATGCATTAAAAACCCTATGAATATTTCCCCTACAAAATAGGTGACAACCAAGGTACAAACAATAGGATTAGAGTCCATCACCAAGGCTTTTTTGCAAGTCATAAACAATAATAGTAAATACATGAAAGTATAACCAATACCATAATGCAATTACCTATTCTTTATCTACTTGATCTAGGTAAATCTTTAGTCATGTTTTACAAATAAGATTTAAGTTGAAGAACTCAAGTTATTATGGTATGTTTATTTATAAGCTCTAAGATATGATGTCTATTGATTGAATCCCCAATAATTTTAAAGATTGTAAATATGTAATTTATGTTTTCAAGATCGAAATGTTGTAATTCAAGTTGAATTTAAATAATCATTTTCATTCAAAAATTATAATATTCGTATATATTAAAATTATAAACTAACAATATCATTTCCAAAATATATTTATTTCACCTTGAGGTTGTACCTATTTCCTTATACTTCACACTTTTATATGAAAAGTTTGTATATATATATATATATATAATCATACTTATATGCAATTTTTATATACTTATAATATAAATTATACTAATAATACCTTCAATTTATTCCATAATTAAAAAAAATAGAATTAAAATAGAATTATATATACACACGTACATATATTTTTACGTATATCCATCTTAATATAGATTATTAGGATAAATCTCCTATGTCCAAATTGATGTCTAAATGACTCAATTCCACATAAGTACGCACACAAAGAGAGACACAAATATTTATCACTTGTCCTATCTATTGATCAGTTTGGAATTAAATGCATTTTCTTTTATATATGTTTCAACAAGTCCATTCGTTTATTAAATTTGATGTTTGACATTGCAAGTGGCGAAGGAATTAGCCGACGGTGGTTAATAATACAACCACTCCATGAAGTCACATTTAAATCGTCCACGACAAAATTTCTAAGTGCAATTTACTCGTGTGACTAAGGACATTTGCATTTGATGATATATTCCTTCAAACTAAAATTATCAACATGAATAAGTATTTCAGACATGGAATTTCGGTGGTGGTTCATTAAGTTTTTGGCAAAGGGTTAGATGGAGTCTTACGAAAAGAAAGACAATACAATTAAACAAGGTGTGGGTATCCTCACAAGGCATTGGCATTGTTTTACCAACGTAATAAACATATGTCCGACCCAAATCAGTTTACCCTTGCCAACAAGCTCCCATCCTGTGTCACAATGGGGTCCTGTGGATAATTATTTCTTACTTTATGCGCTGGCTCAGATATAATATTACAAAATTGCCTCAAATAAATGTGATCTCATGAATCATTATAGTAAGAAAAAATAATAAAACGAGTTTGTTGAGAATGCTATGATTTCCAGCAAGAATACAAAACGAGTTTGTTGAGAATGCCTTATGGAAGTGATCTCATAAAATGTTCTATCTAGACAAAATCAGTCCTGCGAAAAAAAATTGACTCCGTACTTTAGCATATAAATGTAGTAGATTTTTCTTGAAAGGATCTTTTTTAAAAAATCATCATTCAGAAGCCATTTTGACAGATTTAAAGTCAGGACAGTACCTCTGCCAGCGTTCTCTTAACATATGCTTTCGTTGTGCTTTAGAATAGAGATTGGAAATCAGTCATATATCTCCTTAAGGGCAGGCATGCCTCGTCCTAACAGCTAAAAATATTGCAGTCTTGTAGTTGCGCCATTCTCCATGGCATCCTATTATCTGAAGAAAACAATTTTTTTTTGAAGGGCCCCTGGCAATGTGGTGCCATCTGTATACATCTCCAGTTCGGAAGATGGATCCGTATATATGGCAGAGAAGGAGATTTAAACGACAAAAAAAACGAATACCTAAATTCATTGTATCTTCTTATTTCAGCCGGGCATGCCAATACAGCATTCATTGTGCCCCAACACTGGGACTTTTCGGTCAAAGAGCAATAAATCTCCATGTCGAAGAGTCTACCTGAAGGGTCGGAGCTTCCATCTTTTTGTAAAAAAGAATTGTTTTATTTTATTAAATTGCCAAAAAATCTGAGACCCAGTAGGTGTCCCATGCGGTTATTTATCATTCCACTTTGATCTTAAATGCTAGAACACTTACTCGTCAAAGAATGAAGCAAATAACGTAATAAGTTTTTCAGGACATCTGTTTATAGCATTTATTGTCACCCCATTTATTGTCATCCGATGTGGCATTTTTCCATTCCACTTTGCTCTTAAATGATAGAGCACTTACTGGTCAAAAAATGAAGTAAAAAATTAATATTTTGAAAGGAGAGATCTGGTGATAACATTTATTGTCATTATAATAAAATTAGATAGAGTAAAATTATTTGATTAATAACTAGGGAATAATCTAATCAACCACGATATGCATCACCTTAGATTATTATGATCTCTTACAATCTTTAGAGATAGTTACTATAATAATCATAACGATAGCATAATACTAAGGCTTAATAATCACCGGTGGTCATTAATCTAATTCATGATGATGTATTACAAATAAAGGAAAATAAAGCAGTGATCTATTTCATGATGTCAAATCTGCGTAATATAAAACAATAAAAGTATTGTGATATATTGTTAATTATTCCCCATCATTTTATAAAATTAATTTATAATAATGAAAACTAATTTTATTAATTATATTTCATGAATATATAATAATAATAATAATAATAATAATAATAATAATAATAATAATAATAATAATAAATTGTTCCATAATACATAAAATAGAATGTGACATCTTTGATTGTACAAAAGTAAATCATTATTCTCATAATTAATCTCACTTTATAATGCTAATCATAGGTAAGTTCTTTCATACTCTAGCATGAAAAAAGTGAGATTGACACCAATCACCACCTTTATGATTGGTCACTACCTGTATATCCAAATACTCGTAAAAAAGAATCAAGTCACACATAGCTCTCCCTCCTGCAATGATTGTGTAATTGTGTTCTTTACTATATGTATGCAGCTACAAATTTGGCTTTGGTACTTGACAATGATCACTCTTGACTTGCTTTTAGATGTTTTAGATTAGGCTTACGACTACTCCTTATAGATGATCTTGAATTTTGGAGTAATAAGGAAGATTTTCTCAATGTACATTAGTATATAAGTGTTAAATAGATAGTAGTAATGCATCTATAATGACCGATCCTTGATTTGTATCTATATAGTGAAACCTTTTGATAATTTCCTTTAGCCAACCTTATGGAACATGTGGGAAGACCCAAACAAATATTTATAAATTAGAAACTAGTCTTTATTCGACATGGAAATAAGGCCATCCTAGGTGAATCAGTCCACAATAGCAGACCTATCTGCCTAGCTTGCACCTATCTTGAAAAATCAAGGACAACTATCCTAAGTTGGACATAATTTATGAGTAATTTAATAAGAGCTTTGAGTATTAACTTGGAAATTAATTTGTATTAGTGATGACAAATAGAGGGTCAAACCTAAAAATAGATAAATGGAATATAGGAATAGAAAATAAGAGTCATGTATTTTTTTAAAATTCAAGTGGTTTAGGATTTGTCAAGAATTAACAATTTCAAGTACCTATGATCAGATTTAGGATCTACATTTCCCCCCTTCATTATAGCAACTAAATTGCTAGAATAAAAGATTAATAAAAACCTAATAGTGTAAAACATTTTTTGTATTTGATAATAAGCTTAAATTGTGCAAAAAACTTAGTAGGAAACCATACAACAATACAAGATGTAGTCATTATTCATAATTAAAAATTGAAAAATTGGAAAATATGAAAATTGAAAATTGAAAGGAGATAAAAAAAGGATTACACCTATATGGAGATGAAATTATTTTTATTCATATCTTATAAATGATGTTGAGGTATTGAATAAATGTGTTCTCTTAATGAAGCACTTAGAGAGATGGATCCTCATGATAAACCATTGGTGAATTATCATGTCCCATTTTTTAATAACTAATTAAACCTTTGAGTAGAAAAGATTCATGATCAAAATCTCATGAATAGATAAAAATACCCAATGTACTAATGGGTAAGGGCATGGAGTTGGGAGATAATTTTGTGGACATTTACTATAATGCATACAAGTTATGAAAATTACGCATACATAATGCCCATAATGTGTATGCATTATTTTAAACTAAGCTCAAGATTATTTAACCTAAACATGTACATTTTATAACTCATTATAGCAAGAATGCATTACTTTTACATTACACAAAAAATAAAGATCTCTAAAAAGGGGAAAATGGTTTACTAAAATAAATATTAAGTATAATAAAAATAAATGTTCAATTTATATTCATTATAATTTAAATTTATTTTATTAAATATAAAAAATTGGGGTCAATCTACATCTGATAGAGTTGGTCTCATAGCTACATGTCTTACTATGTGGGAGATGGCTTTTTAAATCCAATCTGATCAATACTTAGGCATTTTCAGGGTCTTAATATTGAGCTCAGATATTTTAGGGCATAAATTTTACATTTAATGCCAAATTTTGGTAAATATATATTCATTTTTTAGTGTTTTGTGCTTTCCAAATTGTTTTTATCATATATATGTGTCCTAGGTTTGTCAAAATTGATGTTTACAAACCAATCCTTTTGAATTCAAGCCAAAGTGGCATGATTTGGATAATGTAGGTCACATTGATAACTTGTGCACATAAAAAAACCACCTTGTGTTAATTTCACTTGCTAATCATCTCTTCCTCATCCTAAATCACTTTTTCCTCACCCCTCATCATTTCTAATCACTCCTTCATTGGTCCTTAACATCCCTAACCACTACTTCATCATCCCTAATCACTCCTTCCCCATCCCTCATCCTCTCTAATCACTCCCTCATCGACCCTCATCATCATCATCATCATCATCATCATCATCATCATCATCATCATCATCATCATCATCACTCCCTAATCCTGTCTAACCACTCCATCATTCACCCTCTCCATCCCTAATGACTCCATCATCCCTCATCATCTCTACTTAGTCCCTCTTCATTCCTCCTCATCCTTAATCACTTTGTCCAATACCTTGATGGTGGGTGTATTAGCTTCTTTCTTCTACCAATTAGATTCAATTCCAATTCCAAATTCTATTCACTCAAATAAGGCCAAAATAAAATATTATTTCACTCATACTCTTTCACTCAAATAAGGAACTTAGAGATATCATTTGATTATGTAGAGGGATTCAAAGATATTTATGGTGATTCATGCATAGACCATGGAGAAAGTGTGTATCTAGATCTTTGGAATAGAATAAATAGGCAATAAAATGAGCAAAGGGTGGGATGAAATTATAATTCTTACATATTAGATTGGGGTTTGGGCATTTAATAATTCCAATCATAGATTTGAGAATCTAAATTAATATCTATATAGATAGGGGTGACTGGAGATTAGTTGAGAATTCGATTCCCAACCCCATAGTTGACTTATCATTTTCTTTATATGTCATTAAGAGTTTTTCCATGCTAGAGTGGATTTCCATATAGATAGATAGGTGGTCACCAATATGCTAGAGTGTGTTCTAATATAGTAGCTATTAAAGTGTGTTTCCCAACCCAATTTGATATATACCCAACCAAATATATACTTAACTTTATCTATGAAGTGAATTAAGGGAATATGTCTTAATACATTGTATTAAGGAGGGGCTACTTAGATATTAGGTATGGTTCTATAGGCCTTAAAGGGCAAAATGGGCCCCTACCATATTTTAAGTATGTCCTAGTCCTTGATATAATATATCAAAGGATAACATATGAATGGGGGCCTACCATAGATAAATATGGGGAACCATTATATAGAATCTACCCCAATATAAAACTTTATCTAAATAATAAGGCAATGGAAACTTGCCATACCTACCTCATATATGCCAAGGAGTAAGGTAATGTAAGCTTTCTTTCTTCATACCTATCTTTACTTCACTAAAATAAGATATCAAGGCAAGACTACCTTCTCAATAGATATAAAGGGAGTAAGGAATACTTATCAATGGAAGTTTTCCTTCCTAATATCAAGCTTTACTTTACTTCTTGATTAAGTCATAGCTATCAAATGATTTTTTTTCTTACCGTACCTACCTAGCTATGCCTTACCTGATATGGTATGGGAAGCTTGCTTCCTAATATATAAATTCATTATTATGCTGCCTATTTTCATTTTCAAGAATATATTCTTATCTATCAAGGGAATATTGCTTCCTTATCTATAGCTTGCACATATTCTTTCCGTACCTACTTAGTTATGATGTACCTACTTAGATTCTATTGTTAGCAAGGGAAGCTTGCTTCCTGATAGATAGAATGAGAAATGAATTTTTTATTCATGTTACATATGCAATAGATATATATCATTGATTATTAGACACCTAATTTACCTACTTGAGCATGACCTACCTACTTTACCTATTTGAGTGTGCCCTACCTGATTGAATATCTGAGTCATATCTTAATCTTGTGTATAACAAACCTAAATAGTCAATTGAATATCTCAGCCAATATGGCTAAGGGGGAATTCTAACCTATATATAAAAAGGAATGACTAGGGGAGGATTAGGTATAATTAGCTAGCCTTTACACCCACCATAAAGGTATTGGAGATTGTGATCCAATGTGCATAAGGCCCAACATGGAATGAATTATTTATGTGATGCAGTACATACCAATATCGTATAATAGATGAATGTCATATTTATACATATTTTATGATGTTGATGTGATATATAATGAAATCAGGTGTGTTTAACATGATGCGATTGTTATTTCCTACCCTATTAATATAACATTTTTTTCAACTAATTGGAAGCATTGAATAGACTTCACTATGTATGGGATGCATTAGTGTGGTGGGAATTTTTTTTTGTATTTAACATGATCATAAGAAGATGTGGTGTTTTGTGTCACTTTTGTTCTATAATGGACCTGATCACAAGTGACATGAAGGGGTGTCTTAGATGCCTAAATACCAATTTATATATGTAATTAATATAATTTTATCCCACACATTACTTGATTTCGTGCCTATTTATTATAACCTAGGGATATGGATACACATGATTTATATAATTTGGGTATGAATTTCCATAGATATCTTTGACTCCCACTAGATAATTAGATGATATCTCTAAGTTCATTATTTGAATGAAATAAGCTGAATGAAAGTATAGTTTCCTTTGGCCTTATTTGAGTGAGAAAAATTTAGAATTAGAACATAAGCCAATCAAACAAAAGTGGTAATCCACTTCACCCACCACCAATTTGTGGGAGGGAGTGATTAGGGATAAGGAAGGATGAGTATGGAGTGAGTAAGGATGATGAAGGGTGATGAGGGAATCATTAGGGATGATAAGGGATCATTAGTGTCAATAAATGAGTGATTAGGAATGATGAGGGAGTGATTGGGGATGATGCAGGATAGTGAGGGTCAATGAAGATGAGGATGGAGTGATTAAGGATTATGAGGTAAAAGGTATTAGTGATTAGGAAATATGAATGGAGATGAATAATTAATTAAGGATGATAAGATATGGTGAGGGCCAATGAGGGAGTGATTATTAATGATAGGGGATGGTGAGGGTCAATGAGGGATTAACTAGATATGATGAGTGATGATGGAGTCATTAAGTATGATAAGGGACATTGATGTTCAATGAGTTAATGATTAGGGGATTAGAGATGATGAGGGATGGTGGCAGTCAATGAGGGAGTGATTAGGTACAATAAATAATGAGAAGAGAGTGATTAAGGGTGATGAGGTGTGAGAAGGAAGTGATTAAGGATGAGGGAGAGACAATGAGAAAGTAAAATTAATATAAAGAGGTCTTTTAATGTGTGCAGGTCATCAATGTGACCTATGCTCACCAAATCTCACCACTTAGGATTGAGTTAAAAGTGAGTGGTTTGTAAAATTCAATTCTAAAAAACCTAAGACTCTTATAAATGCCAATAAGTAATTTTAAAGGCATAAAAACCTTTAAAATGACTATATGTTTACCCAAAATAGACATAAATTACAAAACATATTATCTAAAATCCTTAAGTTTAATATTGAAACCCTAAAAATGCCTAAATACTTTCCAGACTATATTTTGAAAATGTCTCCCACATCATACGACATAAAGTTGTGATACCAACTTTATTAGATGTAAAGTGACCCTTATTTCTTATATTCACTCAAATAAATATAAACTATAGGTTTAGATTTATAATTTTAGATTTATATCATTAATTTTATATTCCTTTTACTTATCATTTATTTTAGTAAACCATTTGACTCTTCTAAAAAATACTTTATAACATTTTTATGTAATGTGAAAGTAAAACATATGCATTATAACATGTATGGATTCCTTTCACATTATACAAAATAATAGATACCCATTCCATTAAATATTTTATATAGTTTAGTGTAATGTGAAGGGAACATGTACGTGCTATAGTATGTATGCCTTTTTTTTGTTGTAATAAACCCAAAAACTATCAAGACAATAAATTATCAATAGGTAAAGCTTATGAAAACAATAACTTGTATTGATTCATATTGAATAAATTTAAATAATTAAAACCCAAACCATGATTAAATAAGCCAAAACTCAAAATTAGAGTTGACATGTGAAATTTGGAAAAAAAACAAAAATATAAAAAAAACCTATATTTTTAACAACTACTATTTTTAGTAAGTTTTGCATGCAAGCATGACCAGCTCAAAAAATATCCTAAAATAATTTAAACACTAAAATTATACTATGGGACAAAATTCAATAGAAGTTGATGTCTGGTCCAAAATATATACAATTTTTAAAAATAGAAAATTCCTGAAAATATCATTAAATAGTAATTTTGGGCCCATACATGATCATGTATGACCTTTGAAAAATATTCAAAACAAATCTAAATGGATAGAGAATCTTAAGAAAACAATGAACATTTTGATATAGTTGTTTTGGCATGTAACAAGATAAAATGGAGCTAGGTGTCAAAATTTATGGCCTCTAGAAGATTGGCCTAATTTTTCTACATCATTTTTCTCTAGTTGAAAACAAATTAGCTCCTATAAGTTACCTTGATTGTAATTATATCATTTTTATTTATCAATATTATTTAACTCCCATTTGGTAATCTAAGTGTTGTCTTGTTTTTGTAATCCTTCCCACTACACCAAATACCTATTTTTATTCCCTTGCCTTGTGCTCAATGTCTTCATATCCAAAACTTATACTATTTTTTCCTTATTCTTTTTTGGAACCTACTGCTCCCAATTTAATTCTTCATTGTCATCACCTTCACCATCTTCTCCATGGAATTCATATAAATGTGAAACATTAAATACTGGGGAGATATCAAAATTCTATAGTAAACTCATCTCATAAGCATTGCCATTGATTTTATTCACATTCTTGCATGATCCAATTTTCATGTATGTTGTATGTGCATTTTGTAAATATTTCTTTCCTCAAGTAAACCATTACAAACTGTCATTATTTAAATACCTTATATCTTCTTCTAACATCTGTTACTACTTTATATTTCTCATTACTTTCCTACAAATTTCTTCTTACTCCTTTTTGCAACTATTGCATGTGCTCTACAAAGGCTTATGCATCATCACTAACTCACTCTATAATTGGTAATTATACCAAATATAAAATACCCATATGATTTATCCCATAAAAAATTTGAAATGGTAACTTTTCTATTGATCTATTCACTAAACTATTATATGCAAACTTAGCTTGTGGTAAAACCAAGTCCCATTACTTGGGCTTCTCTCCCACAATGCATCTCAACAAATTTCCCAATATCTTACTCATAACTTCTATCTATCCATCTATTTGTGGGTGATATGCACTATTGAATTGTAGCTTAGTACCCATCATCTTCCACAAAGTCCTCCAAAAATTACTTAGAAATTTTATATCCCTAACTAAAGTAATAATTTTTGAAACACCATACAATCTCAAAATATCCTTTAAAAATAATTCTACAACTCTAATTGTGTCATTGGTTTTCTACATGCAATGAAATTAACCATTTTAGAAAATCTATCTATAACAACAAAAATTGAATCATTACCTCTTTGTGTGTTTGGTAATCCCAACACAAAATCCATTCTAAAATCTATCTATGGTATTCTTGGAATGAGTAATGGCATGTATAGTATAATATTTTGTGCATATCCTTTAGCCACCTGACATTTCTTGCACCTTGAAACATACCTTGTCACATCTCTCTAAATCTTTGGATAAAAATAATTTTCCTCCACCAAAGCTATTATCTTCGCCTTACCAAAATGTCTATCCAAACTGCCACTATGTAATTCTCTTATTATATTGTCTCATAAAGACCCAACTGGAATGCATAATTGTTTCCCTTTGAGGAGATAACCATCATGTATAAGATACTCACCATGAATAGTATTTTTCCCACCTTCTAATGGATTCCTACACTGCTCAACTATGATACCAAAATATGGATTAGTATCATATAATTCTCTGATAGCTTCAAATTTAGCAACCTCACTCACCATAAGAGTTGATAATACTAGTCTCCTACTTAATTCATCATCTATCTAATTTTTTTTATCCTATTTTATGTTTCAACACAAAATTATGCCCCTACAAGAATGAAACCCACTTTCCATGTCTATTATTCAAATTATTTTATGTATTCGCATACTTCAAAGCCTCATGATCTGTAAATAGTATAAACTCCTTAGGCACCAGGTAATGCCTCTAATGTCTTAATGTGTGTACAATTGCATAAAATTCAAAATCATAGGTACAATAATTTATTCTTTCCTCATTTAATTTCTCACTAAAATATGCTATTGACTTTCTTTCTTGACTCAACACAACACCAATTCCCGTAAATGAAGCATTAAAATCAACCTCAAATACTTTGTTAAAATCTACTAATGTGAAATTGGTCTTTCTATACTCTTCTTCTTAAAAAATTCTAAGCTTTCTGTGGCTACTCCAGTCTATATAAATTTCTTCCCTCTCATGTAGTCTATTATTGGTGACACAATACTACTAATTTTTTTATTATTTTTTTGTGAAAAGTTGATAAACCATGAAAAATTCTTATCTCTATAATGCTTTTTGGAATAGTCCACTCAAAAATTATCGTTATCTTTTCTTCATCTATTCTCACACCATTTTTTGAAACTACAAATCACAAAAATACCAAATTGTTCTACATAAACCTACACATCATTAAATTTTCATACAACTTATCCTTTCTTAACAAATGTAGTACCATTCTAAAATTTTGAAAGTATTCTTCTTTAGTCTTACTAAATATCAAAATATCATCAAAATAAACAACCACAATCTTACTAATATATTCTTGTAGCAATACATTCATCACCCTCATAAATGTGCTAGGTGCATTACATAATCTGAATGACATCACTATCCACTCATATAAGTCATCCCTAACCTTGAATGTAGGTTTCCACTCATCTCCTTCATGAATTCAAATCTGATAATAACCATTCCTTAGATCATTCTTGGTAAAATATTTTATTCATGCAAGCACATCCATCATATCATGTAAATGAGGTATAGGAAACATATACTTTATTATAATTTTATTAGTTTCTCTATTATCCACACACATTCTCCATCCTCCATATTTATTTGGAGTTAGTAATGTTGGTGTTGCACATGGACTCATACTCTCCCTTATCACCTTCTTTCTTAACAATTCAATAACATGTTTATTTAATTCTACATGTTCTATTGGACTCATCCTATAGGCTGTTTGATTAGGTAGAGCTGATCCTAAAATCAAATCAATGTGTGTTGAATATCTCTCTTCGGTGATAAACCATCTGGTAACTCATTAGACATAACATCCGTATATTCTTTCCAAACTCACTACTTTTTTTTGTATTGGCACCACTTATGTTTCTTAATTCTTTGCTACTAATACATAATAATAACTTGCCACTTTTATTTATTGGATAAATTCTTTAGTAGAGAACATGCTTTCTATCTTTTCTTCCTCTTTAAGAGGTAACAAAACTACCTTTGTACCACCTTTACAAAAAGTGTATGTGTTCTTTACTCCATCATGAATTACTTTCCTATCAAATTACCATGGTCTTTGTAATAACACATGGCATGCATCCATCAAAATAAAATCACACCATATTTCATCATTGTAACTCTTTTATATAGAAAAATTGATTAAGCACCTTTTATCTACTATAACTTCATTCCCTTTCTTAAACTCTAAAATTCAAGAAGGATTTAGATGTATTTTCATCATTTCTTTATAAACCATATTTTCACAACTAACACTATCTATAATTACGTTGCATAGATTTCTACCCAAAGTACATCTTGTTCAAAAAATATTTGATCGTATCCATGCATCATCACCTTATTTATTCTATACTTTTTCCTTCCTTGAAAAGATCATTGTTATTCTAATCATGACATTCTCTCCAACATCTGCTAGTGCAAATTTGGTATTTTGCTCTTCTATCTTAGCCTCAACTAGATGTACTTTTGGGTGATCCTCTTTCCTCATTTATTAATATTAATAGTGTGGACACTCAAATACCCTATGACCTTCTTCTCCACATCTATAACAAACATAAGGTCTACACTGATTTGAAAACCATCCTTTATCACCATTGCAACCTCATCCTCTCTGAAACCCTCTTCCTCTTTGTTGGTATTGAAACCCTTTATTATTTTCATCTTGCCTTTCTACACCACGTGATGATTCACCTCTATTGGTATTAGACCCACATATAGTGGTATTAAACCCACCTCATCCCCTATTTGGAGGGGATCTACTTCTTCTTGTACCAAGAGATGTTCTTCTAAAATTCTATTTATTTTGTTTTTCTTATGCCTTTAAAGCTATTTAATAAGCCTCCTCCATGGAAAGTATTCTATGCATGCTTAATTCATATTTAATAGTAAATTTAAGACAATTTACATAACTTCAATCCATATTATCTTCTATTTCATCTTGATCCATTCATATGGAAAGATTAAAAATCTCATCTGTATAATCTTGTATATTGTGATCTTTTTGCCTCAAATTCTTAAATCTTCTATATAGGGTTTGTGCATAATCCATAGGAAGAAATTTATCCCTCAAATTCTTCTCCATATCTTTTTTTATTAATATTCTCTTTACCTTTTATATATCTCTCTTTCTATAGGTGATCCCACCAAATCATTGCATGGCCTTTCAATTTTGTGCATGCAAACTTTACCTTCTTGTCTTCTCTCATAGTTTTCCATTTGAATAACTTTTCCATGATATTAATCCAATCTATCAACTCCTATGATGTTAAATTGAATCCATAATATAGAAAATCAACCTTGATTCCTTCATTTATTACTTCTAAAGCCTGATCTATCCTTTCTTCCATCGATAGTGGTTGGTCTTGTTATTCTTCTTCTTGTTGAACTTCTTCATCAAGATCTATATCCTCCTCATCACCACCTTGTCTTCTTCTCTAATTGATGATAAACTTAGTCAATTGTTCCAATTTCCTTTTTATCTCTTGTATAGTCTGGTTCATCTATGTAATACATCATCATCCTCTCACCATGTTTTACTCTTCCAAGATTTGAACCCACTTTGATACCAGATAATGAACATAAAAACTATCAAGACAATAAATTATCAATAGTTAAAGCTTATAAAAATAATAACTTGTATTGATTCATATTGAATAACTTGAAATAACTACAACCAAAACCATGTTTAAATAAGCCTCCACATAGAATTAGAGTTGACATGTAAAAATTAAAAAAAAAAACTAAAATCTAAAAATAAAAAACTTCTATTTTTAGCAGTTGTTAATTTTAGTAAGTTTCACATGAAAGTGTGAGTATATATAAAAATAAACTAAACACTAAAATTAACCGATGGGATAAAATTCAATGGAAATTGACATCTTGTCCTAAAAATAAACAATTTCTAAAAATAGATAATTCTTGAAAAAATCATTAAATGATAATTTTGGAACCTTATATATTCACATATGGTTTTCAAAAAATATGTAAAATAACTCTAAGTGGATAGAGTTTCCTAAGATAGTGATAACTATTTTGAGATGGTCATTTTGTCATGTGGAAGAGCTCAAATGGAGTTATGGGTTAAAAGTTATGGCCTCCAGAAGATTGACCTTTTTTTTTGCATCAGTTTGAATTTAGGAACCAAGGATTTTGGTGCAAAAATGGATTGAATTTTTGAGATAAATATTAAAATATTTTCCAACAATTTAATTAAAAATTGAATAAATAATAAAAATTAAGTAATAATGTTACCTTGAAATGAATACAAATCATGAAGTTGAGGCAAATGTGATAAGTGGTGAAACCATCATACAAAAAAACCCTACAATCTATTAGAAGCTTTCAAATAATTAAATCTAGGTAAAATATCTTGAATAATCTATAACAATAAGAGAGAGAATGAATTTAGACCAAATAAAATTCGAAGGATGCAAGAGCAATACTAGAACAATAAGAGATTTGTGAGAGTGTAGTAACTAATGTAGAAAAAGGGGAGATGAGAGATAGTATAAGGAGATAAGAGATAAAATGAGTTACAAGTTCAAATTCCATCATATATGCCATATGTCCCTAGTCTCTTATAAATTTTGAGGATGTGTGTACCATGTGGTTTTAGAAAAGTTACATGCAAGTAAATTCAAATCCAACAAGTGGACTACAGAGGTAAGTGACACTTCAAAAGGGTAAAATAAATTTCATTTATAAATATGATAAATGAACACACACATAAGACTTAGTAAAATACTATAATATTATTGGATGGACCTAAATTAAGGTTAGTTATCTAACATTTCCCATTAGTCTTAAATTGAGGTTACAAAAGTGGAGAATGCATTTTACAAATAGGGAAGGGAGTTGATCTTATATAGTACTCCCCCTTAATAAAAACTTCTTTCCAGAGGAATTATAAAATTTTAAATAATAAATAAGAAGAGGATGTGTCACCAAAATTCACAAGGATGAATGTGTGATCACCAAGAATATTGAAGAATCCTCTTTAGATAATATGGTCAATCTTTAATGGAACAAATACCAGCAAAAGAAGAAAAGATCCACAAACCTACAAAATAAATAAGATAACATCAATATTTCAAGTTAAATGATCAATATATAAAAAATACAATCTACATACATAATGTAATAAAAGTAGATATACAAAAGACACATTTTGAGCAAAGATAAGTTCCATCACAAAGTGCATAAATCTACATGAAAAGAAGTTAGTTAAAAATATCAAAACAAAGCATATATGCTTTGAAACAAAAAGAAAGGAATGCAAAAGAGAGTTTTGTTTTATCAAAAAATAAATAGATAATATGTGTCCTTATAAAATATATTCCACATGAACCATTAAAAAAATAATTACAAGAAAATATATCAAAGTCTCTAGAAGATTCATTTTCTTTATAAATCCAAATAGTTTTACCTTTACAAATAGGATATTTAGTCATTTATAAAATTATAAAGTATCATGTGTGTATTTACCACAATATTTATATGGGTGGAATTTCCAACATTTAGATATGTGATGCCCATGTTTTTCATAATGCACACAAAGTTTATCATTTTAAACCAAAGCATGAGCATAAGAAGAAGTATAATCAGAATAAGTTTTATTATACGTCTTTTGATGAGGATAAAAATAATATGTCAAATTTTCATTAGAATAATTATAGACAAGACATTTAGAATTTGCATTAGATTTAGGCAAAAGAAGTTCAAAAATACTATTTTTGCACTTTCCAAACATCACCAGAATATATAATACTAAATGATTTTTAAGTTGGGTTTGGTATAAATAGTGTTTAAATAAGCTTGAGTTTGTTTAGAAATATAAGGATATCCATCATCATTAGACTTATTAATATTAGCAAAAGATGCCAATTTTTCATTTAAAATGTTCAAGGAAGACATAGTTTGAATTTTTTCAATAAAATATGCTTGTAAAGCATTTAAAATGTCATTTTGACATAAAATTTGTTCCTTATGAGCAAATATTTCAGCATTTTGAAAATAAAAAGTTTTCCTACTTTAAAAAAAAATAAAAATAATGGCTAATTTAAAGGCCTTGAGAGCAAAAATTATATATTTCACTAACATTGAAAAAAATCAATGACAAGTAGCATCAATTGATTTAATATAAATTTAAAAATATTCATCCTAAAAAAAATTAAGATAGAAATATGCTTGTCTCAGAGTTTAAATTAATTATCATGTAATTATAAGTCCACACAAAAGCTTGGGACTTGTCAACACATAGTCAAATCTAAAAGTTTTGACAAAAAACAACAAAATTAACCTTTCATCACTAAATACACTATAAATTTAAAGGAGAAAATTCATAAAATTATTAACATGATGATGATCATGATATCTTCTTTCTAAATATTTTATTTTTAAAATTTTTGGACTATTTAAAGGTTTCAATCTATGTTGATTTCTAAGTATAGTTTTTAGGACATTACATGCCACAAATATACATGCATCTATATGCTTGTGTATCTTTTTGTGTTGACCTAAATGAACTATGTGTGCATGTACGTGCATGCATGCATGGGTATGTGTGGTTACAAACTAGGCCTAATTTTACATGCAATTAAAATAAAACTAGTTTTCATTTTTTGAGGTAGGTAAGGTTGTTACATAGCCTACTATCTATTTTTTGTTAGTTTTTAGGATCTATTTACTTTTATAATCAACTAAAAATATATTCATTTAAAAATTATAAAAAATATAGGTTAAAAACTATATAATACTTTCTAAAGTTTCACCAAATGGTTTTAACCAATATTAAATGATTCTCAAAAAATGAGGGGTTGCATGTCTTGCTATCTACTTTGTTTTCCTAAAGAAAATAGTTCCTATTCAAATTTTAAATGTTTAACCTATTTATTTTTAACCTTATTTTTAAAATAATAGTGTTTTGGAAACAATATTCAAAATTCTACAATTATTGTTCTTACACCATTATCTAATTTTGAGTGTAGCCATCTCTAATTATTTATAAAATTTTAGATTTCTCAAATTTTAGGAAACAAATGTCCATGATTATGCCCCTTTTTGTCTCATAACTTTGTGTACTTACCCTAATCCAAACAAGTTAGAACCATAATGAGTTCATTAAAATCGATATTAGGGTTTTTGAGTTTCAAATATACTCAAGCATATATCACCTATAATAGAATATGAAACCATAAAAATGGGTTTGAATTGATTCCAAGCCCATTAAGTGTCTTTAGATTCAAATGTACATTACACATAACATTACAAATCACACTATTACCGATGGATCTAGATTATATTTGTATGATCGGCAGATAATGAAAAATACTTAGGCCCCCTTTATGACCTCAATGCCAATAGATTTTATTTGAAGTAAAAATTTGTATTTTAGTTTTTATACTATATTGTATTTGGTATGTGCATGAATCAATATCTATCTCATTTAATTCAAAAATTACAAACATACATACAAACATACATACATACATACATACATACATACATATATACATATATATAATAAACAAATATCATGTCCCATAATTTTTTTACAAATTATTTGTAATTCCATGCACCTATATTCTTAATTTTAACTATCTTTGAAAACATGTAATTGTTCATCCTGTAACTATTCTACATATGCCCATACATATGCATTCAAGTGTGTATGAATATGTACTTAGAGATTCTATGAAGTGAGTGCATATGCATGTCATATGCCCTCATTACCTTTTTTTGATGTATAAATTTTGATCTCATATCTCATTTCTCAATTACTTTGAATCTTTAAAATTTATATTTAGTTGTAAATTTTGATTTTTAAACTATTTCAAATCTGTGAAATGATGTATTTTTTCATAGAATATTATTTTTCTATTCATGAAGTCATGTGCCTATGATACAAGCCCAATATGATGCCCCACTTTTTAAATGATTTATGTATCCTAGAAGTCACTCATCTCAAAAGAAGAGATAAACATATCATGTATAAGTACATAATCATGTACATGTGAACATGTGGAGAGTATGCAATCATAGTAATGTAATTATAAATCTCATTAAAACATATATTTAACATATTTAATGTGAGGTATAAAAGTTTCATTTTTAGATAGATATAATAATGAGACATATAGTAGATCAACCATATTTGAATTTTTATATAGTGTAACAGTGCATGCTATGAATCATTTCACCACTAATCAAGTTAAATAAACATGAAAACAAAAAATGAAATGTCACACATAAGGTAAAATAACACATACAAGGGACATGTTAAAATGTTGTGCATCCAAAAAAATAGCATAGATATAGGGCCAAAGACCATTAGCAATGGACATGATCAAATGTTACATGATAAAATATTACATATATAGGGCTAAGGGCCTTAAGCCATCAACATTTTAAAATATATCACAATGAAATGTATTACACATAGTTTCAATGGACATAAGAAATAAACATATTTAAATGTTACATAGTGAACTATTTCATACATAGGTCCAAGGGCCACACACAAAAATAAAGAGATGTCTAGTCTATCATGTAAGAACGTGTCTATTCTATTTCGAATTGAAATGAATCAAACTAATATATTAAAAGTATTTAAATTGAAATGTGGGAATATATATATCTAATGATGAAATATATTATATTATAAAATATTACAAAATTAAAAATTAGATAAAAATAGTAAATAGGCTTACATATATACAAACATTAATAAAAAAAAAATTATGATGACTTTTTAGGTTGAGTATAACTAAAAACTTCTTAAAAAGATGATTTTACTATGTCATGATTGAATGCAAGAATTTAGACTGAGTTGGAATAAGTTCACAAAAGGAGAACAAGGTCACACTACAGATTTGTTATATAATTTTGGCCTTGTCCTTGATAATTGTATACTTGATTTATATAGGTAACTCTATGTGACTAGTTTGATGATTAATAATATATGCTGATATACTATGTGAAATACCTAAAAAACACAAACCCTTGTTACTATAGAAAAACTAAAGAGGAAATCAAATATAAAGGGCAAAATGTGTAAGAGGAATAATTTAACTATCCTAAAAAAACCTAGCATAATGTGAGTACATCCTACATATCCCAAATGGGCCTTAGTTCAATGTAGTTCTCCATTATAAGGTGATTTTGTGATTATTAAAGTGTAATATGCAATCATGTAAATGTATGATCCCTCATGCAAATCATTGCCACAACATCAAAATATCATTACACAAATAAAAAATACACATGTATATGTATCATTGGTGAATATATGATCAATGTACAATCCATAACATCTCTCTCACTAGGATTCAAAAAAATGAAAGAAGTGCTTAATAAATAGTCTTAAGAATTTTTTTTCATTCAAAAACTATTTATTGCATGAAACAAGTATTAGTTGATATGGAATATTTTCACTCACAAAATAGTACATTAAAATATTATACATATATCAACTAATTAAATAACTCCCAATAAAGATTAAATCCTATAGTTGTTTTGAATGTGACTAACATAAAAATATTTCAAAAATGAACTAAAACACTAGCCAGTGTGATCACAACCACTCCAACACCCTCCCCTAAGCATTAAACACAAAGTAAGAAAAGATAAATGAAAGACACTGATGGCTCCATACAAAAAGGCCTCTTTAGGTACCCATGTCCATATGTATAATGAAAAACTAATTTTACCTTTGGTAACCAATCCATGTTATTGGAATACATGGAAGTCAAGTCGCTATAACTAATAATTCAAATAATAAATGTTACTATGTATGAGGACCTCTAAGTTAAAAAAAACTAATCAAAAAGAAAATGAGAAAATACAGTCACCATGAATGAAGTGTGTCACTAAAAGGTACCCAAAAAAAGTAGAACCACAACAAAAGTGGAGAAGAGAAATTATGTTATAAGGCTTCCCAAAAATAATGTCTCAAAAGATCAACATAATTTTTTAGTAGGTGCACTTGATCGAATGAATCCCATTGAAAAAAAATGCACTCAATCAACTACCTCCAATATAATAAGTGGTGCATCAAGGACTAGTAGGGAGTATAACATCAAACATAGTATGTTCACACCCCTTTTGTTTCCCCTCTCCTCCATAATGGTGAATTATGTGTAGTGAATCAAAATATCTATATGAATGGTAAAATCCCATTGCTTAAACATTGAAATGATGACACCCGGGTTTACTACATGAGATAATCTTCAAAAGGATAATAAGATTCACCACAAAGGTGAAGGAGCATATCAACATCAAATATACAGAAAAAAATATCTAAATAAGATGCACATAGTGGTGATGGGTTAGTCATACAAATGAATAGAAAAGTGGAAAACATGTACATGAAGAAAACATCCATGACTCTTAGTGTGACTATAATAATGGTCATATCCATCAACCAATATCACCAAGTGACACAAGAAACTCTAGAAAACTATCAATCTTTCAATACACAATCTATAAAATGGGATATTCATCCTCAAAAAATTAAATGTCTTCCTAACAAGGAACTCATAAAATGAAGTATCATCAAAAGGGAAGAGGATAAATGTGTTGTAAAATAACCTAAGTGGTGGAATAAGATCACCTATAGAGTCCTCTCAAATAATTTTGTCTATGCCACCAAGAAAAATAAAAAATACTTTACAAATGAATACGATTGGTCGATGGAGATGACTAAATATGAGTGCGTAGAAATTTCATAATAAGATTATGTGATGGAACATCCAAAAAAGTGTTAGGTTTCTCATATTTGACCACTATAATCTCTTATTTCTCAATTATATGTGACTGTGTAGAAGAGATCAAACATATCTCAATATGCTTGCAAAGAGTAGGGAAAATAGAGGATGGAGATATATCATAAAGTTATCACATAAAAGATGAAACACCTATTAAAATAACCAATTCCATCTTGAGTAATCCACTTAATAAGACCGATAGGGATCACAATGCCATGTAGACACTAGTGTGAAAACATATAGTAGTGTGACCCATGTAATGAATCATTTGAGAGCCAAAATAAATGATCCATTTCTAAAAAAAAGTAGGAATATATATAGATGAAAATGGATGGGGATATATAGAGTGTGTAATAATATGAGCAATAGGAATAATAGGTTATCGAGGATCTAGTAAAACACATTATAAAAGTGCAAAAATATGTGTGGCAAATTCATGATTAGATGATAGGATAGAGGCATCAATGTCTAACATATCATGGTGATGTTTCAAGATAACCATTTGATTTTATAGGGAGAAAATGAGGGAACCCTTATTATTAATGAGGGAGCATAAAAATAAATTGTGATTTGCTAATTTCCTATTCACCTTTTATAGTTTTAGAACATATGCCTTTACAAAAGGCACAATAAGAGAAATAATTGCATTATCAAAATGTGCATCAATATCAAAAACATAAAGAGGTGTATGTTCCTATTATGTGTCATCAAGAAAATGGTGTAAGTGAAACATCCTAATGAGATAAGTCCTCATTAACAGATGGAGGAGGACGAGATGCTAAAGGTTCCTTATGAACATCACCATCAAGAATCATATTCTCACAAATAGGAGAAGATAATAGAGGAACATAAAAAATGTCACCAATAGAAAAATACTTAATAGGAGATCAAGAAGAAGGAAAAGGAATAATTATAGTTGAAGTGGCATCCTCAAACAATGTTATTATAACATCATAAAATTCTTTAAGTAATGTGTCATGTACAATGTGTGATTACAAACAGTCTGAAACATTGAGGTGAATGAAACAAAGTGCCTCATATTTCAAAGAAAAAATACAAAAAAATGTTCTTCATTAGTAAAGCATGGAAATTATCCAAGCACAACTCCCCAAAAGACATTAATTTGCTAGTGCATCTACATTTTCATTTTACATATGATTTATTTAAAGGAGTTGAGCATTTAAAACATATAGGAATCCATATTTGAAGACATGAAAAACCAATAATGAAAAAAAATCCAAATGAAAAAAATTAGCCCCTAGAATGGAAATCACTTATCACAAAAAATGTGTCATTAGGTACAACAAGTGGAAAAAAAATAAAAAGAACACTTAAAATGGGATGTCATAGTCCATCAAAAATGCATCTATGAGTTTGAAAAGTGTGATGAAAAGTGTAATAGTGTTGGAAATGAGGGTATAAATGCAATAAAAAAACACCTATCATAATGAAGGTGAGAATAAGAAAAAAATTTATGGTACCTATTATCTAGTGTGACCTCCATCTGAACTAGAACTCACACTCTAGTCTTTGACACATGAGAGGAAAAGAGTGTGGGTGCCAAAATCACTAAATAAAAAACTTTCAATTTGTTGAAAAAACTTCATTTTATAAAATAATGTTTCCCTCACTTTTAAAAAATGATCTACAATGTAAAATTAGATGACTTATTTTATCAAAAAAAAATTGAAGGGCCTAAACATTTGTTTTGAACCACATTTATTAAAAAAATTGTTAAATCCCCCTTGCCTAGACATTTATTTTGAACCACATTTATTAAAAAAAATATTAAATCCCCCTTTCTTATAAATGAATTTAAAAAATTGATTGAAATAAGTTTTATTAAAGAACCATTGACATTTTTATAAAAATAAGGCGAGTAAAAATTTTAATCCTAGGTTGTTAGAGGGGGTCAACCCTTCAAACTTCCTGACAACTCAAAGCCTCCAAAATTTCATACTAAAAACTTGGTTAATCAAAGACTTAAAAGTTTTAAATGAGAAAAATTATATAAAAACTTTTAACAACTTCAAATTTATGTTTTAAAACTAATCTTTACTCATTTAGGGCTTTCATCTTGAGATTTGCTTTGGTGAGTTAGATATCGACTTGAGTCATTTATAATGAATCATGTTGAGATCACTTTCTATGCCAAGTTGAAGTTGTATGAAGATGTGACACCGAGTTGGATATCATGCAAAGATAAAGTTGGATTAATCACGTAAGATCCAAATCAAATAAGAGATAAAATTCATCTGAGCTAAGTTAATTGACCAAAGATAATGATTGAGGATATTGATTTTATACATGATAGTAGGTGACCTAGGTTGAGATTTAGAAACAATGTAGGATATGGATATGAGTAGAATTCAAATAGAGTTGAGGTAATGGATGTCAGTGTTGAGACAGGATGCCAGGATATCCAAGTTCACAGGATGAAGGGGCTCAACCAATTGAAAATTGTGCTAATAGTAATAACAAATCAACAATAAAGAACCCAACATCTTAGTGGGAACCGATTGTGAGAGGCCAT
>JARHVA010007753.1:537500-547500 GCA_037957365.1 Torreya grandis | reverse complement strand
CTAGAAGTATCTTGTAATGTTTTATCTATATAACTATTGTTAACAAATATTTAACCCTAGAAAAGGGTGTTCATGACTCTTCCATATTTTGGAAACATAGGAATACTTCCAGGTATGTGGGTATACCTATAGTAGAAGTGAGCCTATAGATTTAAGGGCTAGCTCCCTGAATGTATCTCAAAATTCTTATCACCTAAACTAGTGCTTGTTTGTGGAAGAATATTTAGACATTTAAATGAAATGAAACTAATATAAGGGTGTGATACAATAATATTATTTCCATAGGACCATTATAATTCTTTCACTAAGGAACAAGGCATAAAAACTAGCTTCTGATTCCTAAAATATTATACCCTGAGTGTTTCAATATGGAGGTGAGATGAATGAAGTATATCCAAGGTAAGTTAACCATAGGATATTTTCAAACACTAAGCCTTATTTTACACTTTAAATATAGAACCATACACTTGAAAACACTTCATATGACCTGTTAGAATAGGAACTCTTACATAAACATGAGAAGATAAGGGAAGAAAGGATAGAAGTTTATCACTTTGCATCACCATACATCTCTTTGTGAACTTATAAAAATGTTAATGAAATAAAAATAAAACATTCACTTATTATTAAAAATAAAAATACAATGTCATTTGAATAGGGCTTCACCATACATGGAGTGGAATTAGTTTGAAAGAGTCAAAAATGATGTTACTTATTGAATTGGAGAGAGAAGTGAGAGGAGAGAAGTCCAAGAGTCATTATAAAACTTTTCATGATGAGAGTAGGAGTTACACATGAAAGATAATTAATTATAATATATAACATATAAGGTCTTATAGGAAAAATGTCCTTTAAAGTCATGAAACTCATGAAATGTGGCATGGGATTCCTTTTTATGTACAATAAAACTGCCTTCATCATTTGGCCCTTTTGGAATGCCAAAAAAATAACTATGGATAGAGTTTATGATTTAAATAATGGGGAGGGGTTGTATAAGTTTTCCACCATGCATTGGTTTCATCCCTAATCATCAATATTATTCTAGAGATGAGCCATTAATGACTATAGTCCAAATAACTCCTCTTTCACTAACCCCTCACACTTGACCTCAAATTTGGATTTATCTTTCCACTAAAATACACAAAAAATATTTAGTGACACTTGGAAAGACCCTATATGGCCCTTTATTAATCAAATAATCCTTAAAAATCTTCACACTTGAAGGTTACGCTCTCCCACTAGACTGCTCATGATGCCATCATAGATTGGTTGAAGTGAAGACACTTGTAAAATAAGTTGTGAAATTATATGAGGTAATAAATTAATATTTTGAATTATATTAAGTCATAATCTCTCCCCCAATAATAATTTCATCCTTTTACTCTTCCTAGAACCTGTAAAACACTAAAACCAATCAATAAAAGCTTATGCCCACTATCTGTATAAGTAGGGAATGCCTCAAGTTGATAGTAACTAGATATGATGATTCCTATATAGGATTAAATAAATTTCATTTTCATTATAATCCATCTAGATGCATGTTATCCTTCCTTTTCCTAATTAGGTCATTATTGAGGGTTTTAAGTCATTTTTCCCTCTAAGGATGTTTCATACAGATGTGACATCTAATTTACAAAAAAAATTATTTAAAACATTCTTAAATACACTATATAACATATCTGAAACTCCTATATTCCCATTCCCAACCTCTTAGTATGCATGAACATCCTATGTTCACCTTTTAGGATTTGTTTACTATTTCCTACATGCTTGATGTTATTTTGAGCCAAAAGTGGCTTCCCTATGGATTATTCTACAATATGGAAGATTTAACACACTTTTTATATCCTTAAAAATATGTTCCAATAGGTTATAATTTTCATCTAACTATATAGATGATATTATCATCCTTTTGGCCATTAGGCCTAACCAAGACCTAATACACTTAGCCTGCATCCTTGTAGATTTTGAACACCTTGATGAGTTTCAATAATTTATGCATGATTATTTATATGAATCCAATTTTATCACAACCTTAAAAACCTTCTTTCAATGTTCATAAAGCTTTAAAATCACCTTGTTATCTTCTTTGTCGAAACTTGTAGAGTTTGTTTTCTTATGACTGCCCTCTATCTAAGATAAAACATAGGGAATATCCCTTTTTTATTTAGGTGACTTGAATAAATGATAGGATTTTATAGACCATGGATACATTATACACAAATTTTCAAGTTTTGATCAATTTTCTATAGCATCAAACTACCTTAAATCCTCAAAGTAGACCTTTGAGTAACCAACTATATGCGGACTTTACATATTGGATTGTAGGTTGCTTTGTTAGATCCTTATCATACGCTATTTTAAATTTATAATAGTATATTGAGGAGTATAACAACACTATGTATTCCTTTAAAACACATTTATCATCATAACCCTTTTTAATCTCTCTATAGTATACCTTATACTTGATTTAGCATAAGTGTTGACTGTGCAAGGTTACAAACATGGACTGTAGCATTCTTAAAGCTCAATTTATGATATTTTTCCTGTATTGAATAGATAATTAGGATAAAATTACTATATTTAATATATTCATAAAATTTTCAAACTTCCTACCATCCATATTGACTCCTTCAGTGCATACTCTACTCAACTCATACCTGATTGTGTTTTACCTCAAAGTAGGGACCCACCTATAGATGAAACTTTGTGTTTGGAATTGTATCTATGCTCTAATACATCATCTAGTTATTTGATCTCATTTAATATTATATGAACTAAAATCAATATACTTTTAGTCTTGCCAATGTGTGAATCTTCCCCATGGAAAATAATAACATTATTCAAATCCTACAAACCTTGATGATGGTTCAATAAAACTCCAAAATGATATTATAAAATTTCTCAGTCTCTATGGAAGCCTATAAGTGACACTTATAGGTGTGATACAAGTAGTGAAGGTATGTTTCAAACAATTCATGGTGTATAAACAATGAATCAATTTTATTTCCTTATAACATCTTAAAATGTATTTTTCCAACCTTGAGGAATTGGATAATAATTAAATATGTCTTTTCCAACATGGTCATCTTCTTGTAGGACACCTAAAGGTGAATGCAGTAGCAAATAAGAGCATTAGCAAGGAAGTATGGATCATGAGCATGTAGTATGACCTCACCACCAATATTATACATTTTAAAGGTCTCATATTTATCCTTTAATCTTATAAAGAATTCAAACAAGGAAAAAATTCTTATTTCCAATGTGAATATATCTTGTATGGCACTTATAGGTGCACATTAACATTACAGACCTGAGTATGATAGAAATCAAATTGCCATAAGAAAACTTAAACTGTGGAGTGGTTTATATTTATTTATTTATCATAATATAATTTTAATCACCTTAATGAATTCATTATAACTCCATGAACATGTTACACAAGATTCATACAAGTGACCCAACATCATTGTCAATGAACACTTACAAAAAACTTGACTATGTGTCGCTTTTAGCTATAACTCCATGTATGATTGATTTGGAGATTGAGTTTTGAAATGATATTTAATAAATTTGACATTATAAAAATTAAAATAAACCTATCACCATCCCATAAAACCATTACCAAGACATGAAGACTCTGTAGATAGTAAAACTTGCTTGTCACCCCAAATGAGAACAACTTACAGACTTGAGATGTTATACTCCTCAAGTCAAATCCAATCATGAAACACAATATTGAAATTTTTTTTTAAGTATTTCCATTTCCTTTGGATTTAATTATATCATCTGGATTGTATGGACTTGTCTATAAAAGAAGGAAACATGCATGGTATGGGGTTTAATAAGAAGAAAAATAAAGTTAACTTGTAACAGATGATTCATAAATATTAAGTGAAAAATCCATAAAATACAACCATTAAATTCAATTTTACTGATTTTACTATCACCCCCTAAATTAATTTTACCTGGAAGTCTTCCTATTGGTCTTACCAACCAAAAAATTGTTGACTAGTTCCGCATGTCTAGAAGGGTGATGAAGGAGCATAACAATTTTGGACTATTTTTAGAAATTACAAATCTGTTCAAATGTTTATATGATTCCAAGTAATTTTAATAGTCATATCATAAGTTTTACATGTGTTTTAGACTCTTTTATAGGCCATACAAGTGCCAAAACTCATTTTCTATTGTTTTCTTGATTTTTAGTTAGGGAACCTACAAGTTTCAAATAATACTCACACTCCTGATAGGAAATCTCATATTTTGGATATTTTAAGGTAAATTATAACACTTTTACATGTTAAAAATAATTACACTTCATTTAATTCTCATTTACTGACCCCTAAATGACCCAAAATGATATAAGGATAAAAATAGACCATGACCAAGGCTGAAACATATGAAATGACATAAAATAAACTATGAAACACCCTATAACATTATATTATACCCATATATCAATTTTTTTACTATAGGATGTTGACACATTTTGAATTTTGGTAAAAGTGGTCAATAATAACTAGGAAAATAAAGGATTAGGATGGTGTACACTTTTTCACTTGATCTAATGTCTATCATAACAAAATGTATGTATTTAATGCTAACATATATATAAATAAAGAGTTCATGGCTATTTGAATAATCATAAACAATTAATTATCATCATATGTGATCATAAGATGCAATTATTGTTTTATTGTAACTATATCAATGATACTATCAAGTAGATGTCCATATGTGGAAGGAGGAGGATGAGTATTAAATGCATAATGTAGTTCATAATTTCTTTGTTATTTTTTTTATTATTTGGAAAATTATATTTTTACATTTTTACTTTTGAATTTCCATTTACTCATGTCTTAGCCTCTTTAATATGTGTGCCAATATTAATAATGTTCTTAGCAATAAGATATTAAATCTTGTGCATAATCATGGAACATATCAATCTATTGTAGCCGTAATATTAATTTCCATCAAAATATTTAAATTATGGTCTAGAAATTTCCACTTTCATTGGTTGAGGAAGAGTGATGAGATTGCATTCAAGTATATTTTGCAATAGTACATGAGGAGGTGAAGGTAACCTTCAAAATTTCCTTCCTTAGTGGAGCTTGTAATTTAATATTTTGTCTTAGTTTTGATATAGAATTAATTGTAACCTTAGCCAATACTGATTTCATTTGGTTTGTTCTTATAATCTATCTTACGTTTATACTTAACATTTGAAGTAGAATGATGATTTTAAGTATACTTAATATTATTTATTATGAGCAACTTGACCTCATGCTCTATGAGTCTATGACATAGTTCATTGAAACATTTGAACTTATCAAACATAACTAACTCTTAAAGTGGAGGTAACAAAATTTGAGTAAGGATATATTAGATATCATTATCAACCATTTGGTTTGGAATTTTTACTATCATATTATTGTATATTATCACATGTTCATTAATTTTTTCATTAGACCCTTATTTGAGATTCTAAAATTTAAGAATATTTCACCAATGTTGATAAAAAGTGTGTAAAAAAATGATATTAAAAAGGGTTGAAATATTTTAGTGATTGAATATGGAGATCATTAAACAATCTAAAAACATATTAGTTTAGACTTCTTGGAATGAGATTTGTTAATAATTTGTCATTATATGCATAGTGTAGGAAAGTTGCATGGAATACACACAAATGTTATTCGTGATCACATTTGACTTCATATAAAGGAAAAGTATGAACCAAAAAGCCAATTGGTATTAGTCAAGATGAAATTATATAAATAGGAAACTAGGACCCCATATAGGCCTATCAAATATCTATATCCAAAGGGTTATGTAATAAGAAACATGAGTCCATAGATGTGTTAGTATGAGAGATATTTTTCTCAGCATAAGATATATTAGCATGTAAACATATAAGTGCACACTAAAGATTATAATTTATGTAGGTAATAGGATCATATATATAATGATTAGGCATATGCATAGATACATTTTATATTCCAAGTGATGTTATTAAACCAAGGGATGATACTAATGGAGTATAAGTAAGAATGGATGTAATGGTAGAAGTATAAGAATTGGAAAGACTATTTTGGGACCCTTTATTTTGTTAATCTCTATGAATATATGAGAATGAGTTAGCCTTTTTTGAATTTTCATGAAGATATTCATAAAATTTTATTCATCAGTTGGAACATATTATTTCTAAGTATTATGTTTTGAAGTGATAGCCATGATTCACCCATGAAGTGTGTGTAGTATATATAATATAAAATATTATAATGGTTTATATTTGAGACAATATATAACATCTAATTCCTTTTTTTCCCATGTCATTTCATATTTGATAGAATATATTGGATAAAAATAGTGACATGATATAGTAGTGTAAGAGTTTGTAATAGGAAGAACTTGGGATTGGACATTATTTAGTGTAGGTTCTTGATTAACTAGACATTGAATCCATGTAAAGCCATGATAATAACATGTTGGAATGAAATATATTATGTGATTATAACTTGAATAATATTATGTATCATATGAAATAAATATTCACTCATTGACCCCATTTTGAATATAATACAATTTTAATCAAGCAACCTAATGACTATGAATACAATACAAGAAAAAATAAAATTATAAAAATTATATAGGAAAGGGTTTCAATGATTATGTGGGGTCTCAAATATACTTGCTCATTCATTGACCACTATCAACCAAATATTTTAGAGCCTTAACTACAGAGGGAAAAAATGTTTGTATCCCACTAACCTCTTTTTAAAATTACAATGGGAGTAACTTCCCTGGGTGATATGCTTCTCTTAGGTTTTACCACAACTAAAATATCTAAACAAAGATTTATATGGTATAAATAAGGGATCCTAGGTGTTTTTGATATACTATGAGGTACATGGAAATTAAATTCCATATTTAATGCTATCCAATGGTTATGAGTATTAGGGTAAACCCTTCATGCCATAATATTTTTAAAATAGGGAACCATATATCCCTTAATTAGTTTTAAAAATACTATAATGCATTTTCTAAAATGAACATAAACAAATAGAAAATAAAAATAAAATAAACGCAAAACATTTTTGTGTGTAAATATTAATAAATTACAAACCAAGGTTGAAATAAAGATATTTTTGTCAAAATAATCCAATGTCAAATAATATTGAGTCATTATATGTCAAATTTTATCCAAGGTTTAAGGGTATTTTATTCCAACATTATGAATTTATAAAAATATGTATGAAATTCAAGGACAAAAATCAAGCAAACAACAAAAACAATATCCAAAAAAAATATGTTCATGAGAATGTTTATCTTTTTAATTAAAATGAATCAAACTAATATATTTAAACTATTTAAATTGAAATTTAGAAATGTAAAAATATGTCAATGAAATAAAATATACCACAAAATTTTATAGAATTAAGAAATTGTTAAATATAGTATATATGCCTAAAAATATGAAAACTTCCCTAAAACTTATTTTATGCTAACTATGAGCTGATTGTTACTCAACACTACTTTCAAAAACCTATGTAATGTATCATCATTTACTTTAGGAATTTAAACTCTACTAGGACATGCCCACATGAATAAGACAAGGCTACACCAATTCCTTGTCTTTAACTATGTCCATGCCTTAGTTGATTGTGTAACTTATTTTTTGATCTGGGCCTATGAAATTATCTAAAAGGGTTTTCTTATTAATTTTATATGTCCATATACTATGTGAAATACCTATAAAATATAAACCCTTGTTCTTGGTCAAAAACTAAATCAAGTACCAAATATAAGTGGGGTAAATATGAATTTTAATATTTGAGTTATCCTACAAAAATTACACATAATATGAGTGTTGCATATATACCCAAATGCACCTCAAGGAGATGTAGTTCTCCATCCTAGGTTGATTGTGGCTATAGTTAAACTATGTTAATATAGAATATGGATTGAAATGCTTGATAATGAATTCCCTTAACCTAGAATAAATATATTAAAACATAGCCTATGCCTATTACAATGCAAAAGAATTGAAATTGGATAAATAATTATCTTTTCTCAGTGTTTAGTAATATTTCAATGTGTGTCATGCCAAAAACATGACACAATGAAAACACACAAAAATATTCCACATAGTTTGAGAAATATGAAACACACATTATACAAAATTTCATTTCTCATAGGCTCACCATATTCGTGGCATGAGACACACAAGCATGTAAACAATCTTCTTGCCCAAATAACATGGAGACAATGTGCAAGTGGATGCATAGATGCTATACCACCATTCAAGTCTCACTTGATCTAATAGACCTATAAGATATCACATAATCATATAAATATCTAAGTGGTATTAGTGAGCCACATGTACTTAAGGACTAAAATTGATGCAGAAATGAAAGGAAGTCAGTTAGATCAAACAATTTTTTAAACAAGAAATCCTAACACATAATGGTGGTCAATGAATGTTTTGAGTGATTCTAGCCAATCATATGTCTTAGTTCACACATAAGTCATAAATAATGTCCAATTTTGATTTGACTTATACTATAATAAATTTATTAAATAGATATCATTTAGTCCCCATAGGATCATAAAAGGTTTGTAAAATATCTCATTTAATTGCCATAAGAATGGAATAACCCATCTCTACGATCAGATTGAAGCAACCTTGACCTTTATATTTTTTCAAAGGAAAGGATTCCATAAATATCAATATGGAGGCCATAAGTTATTCAATTCATTAATTTTATCTAAAAATCAAAATTTTGAAATGATTAAGGTGTAAGATGATGATTTTTCCATAGTCATCGCCCCTATCTTTCCCCAACTTTAGATGAATACCTTTAACTGAGTATCCCAGATTTTAGTCTACACTATTTACTTATTTTAAAAATTTATAAAACAATAAAATTATTCATGAGTTAGTTTTTTAGGTACCCAATTTGACATAAAGCATCAAGGAGGTCTTTTTTAGGTACCCAATTTGACATAAAGCATCAAGGAGGTCTTAGTCTCTCACGGTTTAAAAATAAGTCTTAGGAGCTTCAAGCTCCACCACAATAATTCTTGGATGCTACAAGTTTTAATGTTATTTAAAAAAATATATATTTTGATGTATTAATTTTTTTTAATATGTTAGAGGGAACAAAAATAACATGGGTCTCCTTTTGGGTTAGTGTGTTTCAAGGCTTCCAAGAAGTCACACAACACAAAAGGGTCAAAATAACAACTCTAATCAAGAAGGAGATAAAATATGAAAAAATATTAATTTATAGGTTTTAAAATTTATATCATACATAATATCACAAAGAATTAATTGGGGTCCATTTTGGGTCCAACCCACCCCTTGACCTTCAACTCACTAGATTTAGCTGAACAAAAACTATATAGGGTTGCTAAAGCTTCTGGTTTTAATTTCTTTATTTCATGCTATAAACTCTACAAAAATAAATTTTATTGTTTAATATTATAAAAATTGTTTTATTAATGGTATATCCCATTTTTTATTCTTTTTTTAAAAATTATGTCATTGGTTAGCCATTAACCACATAAATGGAACAATTAGCCTCAACACGTCTCACTTTCATATTAAAAAATAAAAACCCTACCATTAATAACTTAACCTAAATAGATCAGGGTCCCATTAGATATTGGTACTTAACCTATAGTTCTACCATATGTAAAATGTCATGTGCCCTTCGCAAAGGTCTATGTGTAATTAAAATTATCCTATAGAGGCATTTTTTTCCAAAAAATCATATCTAGCAACCTGTAAATAAAAAAATTATGAAAGAAAGCAATTAGGTTTATAAAATACACAATTTTATACTAAAATTATTTGGAGAGGTTTTATGTCATGATAATCATGCATTAAATTAAACAAATTTATAGGTTTTTTCCAAAGGAAATGAGCCTATTTAGTAGTCTTGGCTTAAATATTCATATCTTTTAAATTGTATCACATGAAAATATTCCATAAGAT
>JARHVA010007753.1:440000-530000 GCA_037957365.1 Torreya grandis | reverse complement strand
AACATATCTCCATGCTTATATTATGGTATAAATATAGATTTATCTCCTCCATAGAGGTGTAAATCAGATTTATTTTATAAATAACCTAATTAACAACTCTCATGTCTTTCACCAATGTCTAGGCTGAAAAATCATGTGTCAATGGATTTCCAATGTGAAGAATATGTTTCTCTCATAAATAATGGTAAGGTAATTGGTGAATGAAGAATACAAAAATTTATAATTCTAGACGTTGAATCTATGAAATCTATAAATCTCACTTGCACATGCAACAATGAGGAAATAACTATTGAATGTGTAAGTGTTAATGTGACTAAAATTTTTAATCCAAATCTACTAGTTCCATTTCCTATAGATTTTGTGTGTAATTTGAGGGATTTAGTTAATATTTTTACTATATGGAACACAATAATGATGCAACATGCCACAAATAAGTTTTCTATAAAAAATGACATGGAAGAAAGACAAAATAATTTTTTTCAGTTTTGCATAAACAACGATTACAAAAAGAAAACCCTTGTTTGGATTCATTGGTTTGATATAACAATGATTCTACCACATTTTATATCATGAGAAAATATTTTCTTAGTAAATGGGTGCATTTTTTCACAAATATACAACTCGTGTAAATGATGAAAAAATTGATTTTGGTTATTTTGACTTTGCACAACCAGGGTAGATTTTTGGTTGCATTCATGTCCCAATGTTATAAAATGAATTGGAAATTTACATAAGGCACATTCTACAACATTTTGAGACTTGTAATATATAGGTAACTAAAACATCTATTGTTAGATGACCTCTCAACAAGACAGTGGACACTAAATGCAGATAAATCAATTTACCACACATGACACCAAACAAAAAAAAATTGGAAACATTTGAGATGTAAGGGATAATGAAGTAACTCCTTTCTTTACATTCCTAGCACAAAGGCATCCAAAAAAGTTAACTCATGCCCATCACAAAAATGGGTGATGAAATGTACTCCATGATTGGAGGTTTTGATAAAAACCAAAAAAAAAGATGATGGTAGCTAAGGATTTTTTAGACCAATTGGTGGATGATTTTGTAGATGTTTCTACATGAATAACATAGCAAGTAGATATAGACAGCTCATGATAAAATTTTTGACATCTTCTAGCATCTTTCACTCAAGAATTTTTGAGGCATCACATAATGCACAACTAGCAAATATGGAATATGAGCCAATATCCCAGCCAAAATTCAATAACATGTGGAGAAATAATTTTCATGATGTGACCATTGTTAGGTCTAATGACTTCACTAGGTGTAAACACATGCATCTTGTTGATTAAACAAAAAATCTCTAGGTCCCTCTCAAGATATCAAGAAGATCGTATCGATCAATAATTCATGATGCACTCAAATCAGATACTTTATGTAAGAAAAATGTATTACACACATAAATTAATGTTAGAGTAATACCATTAAGAATGACTTTGTTTCATTCATGACAAGTTGGAATGCAAAAAAACATTTGTGCCAAGGACAATGACACAAACAAAATTAGTTACTGATAAAATAGTAGTGTTGTCAATGGCAAGGATTATAACACATGGTCATGGTGTAGGTGGATACGAGCATATTGTTTTACCATATGTTCTTGGAAGGTCTAACATTACTATCACCTCATTGAAAAAGTGATTCAAGGATATATAAATAACAATGCTAGATACTTATGGATATTTTCTATATAAATCTAGATCTTCAAAATATCCATTGTATGATGCACTTTTATCTAATAAATGCTACCACAAATGTAATAAATATATAAAAGAAGCACAATCAATTGGTGACTTCAAGAAATGTCCTTCTAGGCTATACCTTTAACTAGACAAATATTTTTCATACAATACAAACATGTACTTCATTCCATCCATAATTATTTTTAAAAAAATGTCAAACCTTATATGGAACTAGTATTATATTTATAAATTCACAAAATCATGTTCTTTTGTAAAAGTTTGTGTTGCAAATTTTATCTCTCCTTGTCTATATAGGTGTTTTCCTCGATGTCCAAGTTGGATTTTTCCCTATAGTACATACCCATGAGGGAATTTATGACGTATTTAGAAACCTATCAAAATGTATAAAGAGGAAAGATGTATGGAGTGTGGTAGAGATGATGGAAAATTATATGACATGTTAAAATAAAAGAAGCTTCACACCATATTTGATTGAAGAAATAGTGGATTTCAAAGACTATGTTAATAATTACCATCTAAATGGAAGAATGAAATAGTAGGCTTGACAAAAGGTTAATAATTTATTCTATGCATGGAGCAAGGTCATCCCATTATGTGTTTTAAAAACTCTATAAGATATAAAAATTGCCCCCCCCCCCCCCCCCCACATTACATTATGGCGGAAAAAAAAATGGTGATTCAAATGTTATAGAAGGTAATATTACAAAAATATTTTTTAAAGACTTGAAAAATATTAAAATGTCACAAGATTCCATTATTTCAAAAGTCTTAGATAGAATTAGAAAAAAGAGTGAGAAATAAATTAAATAGAACTTGATTAAGTATGTATAATAATTCAATGAATTTGGTTTGATTGAAAATATTAAGTGGAAGGCTATAGAATAATGCTTCCAAAACATCCATGACATAATTAAAGAAGACATGTTCCCTTTTGAAGTTGAATATACTAGATATTTTTGGCCTATAACTCACCATGACATACACCTGCATAGAGATCTACATAGAATAGTTCATGATAGGACCCTTGATTTTGGAGTGGCATCTAGATATACATATGTTGTTCCAAGAAGGAAAAGAACATAAATTGCATTTGATCCAACTCAAGATGTACAAATCAAAGATATGTTATTTTTCAGACTTGATGATTCTAAAGGAGTGGAATATATAGTATGGGTTTCTAGAGCTAAAATAAATATTGAGATACTACAAAAAAATGGAGATATAGAACGAAGGGTCAATGTATCTTGGTTCATCCTAGTTCATGTAGGGAAAAAAGATATAGAATAAGCATAAATTTATTCAAGATATTTGGACAAAAATGGAAGCCAAACCTAACTGACACATTTATACCATCCATACTCATAGATATTATCATCTACACTTGGAAACAAAATAAAAGTTGGAGAAGTCATATACTTGTTCTCACTAATTTTTTGAAAGATATTGTAATAGACTATTTGAATGCATCATCCGACTAGGAACTTTCAAAAATAGTGATAAAGGATTGGAAACTATTATTTTCTTTGTGACATTGGCAAATTTGAAATGGTGTTTCCTTAATTTTGGAAAGAGAAATATGAATGTTTTTTTCAAAATTTAGTCTATTTTTTGGAATGTATAATGTTTTATTCTTTTATTTATTTACTTTTATTTTTAGTGGAACTTCACATTTTTGGTCTTAGAAAATACACTTCAACATTTACATTTTATATTTTCTACTATGACAATTTAATATTTTGGTAACTGTGCATCTATTTAATGGCATTTGACTGTTAAAACATCAAATTCAATATTTTGTGTTTCAAAATGGTCTTTAGATTTTGTGTATTCCAAATAGATAGATTGAATTTTATTATTCATGAAAAAATATTTGTATTTTTGGTTTTTCAAATTCAACTTCACATTTTGCATCCTTCAAATTGGTCTTCGATAAATGGTCTTCATAATTTACACATTGGGATTTATACTTTAGATTTTGTGTATTTAAAAATACACTTTGGCATTCTCATGTTTGTGAAAATGTATTTTGGGTTTATGCCTCCAAATGTCCCACTTGTAAACATCCAATTCCTAACACTATTTGTGTTAAAATTTTCAATCTTACTCGAATTGCACTCAAATGCACATTTTAGGTCAAAATCACTAAAACACCCTAAATGATTTGAACTTGTTATTTACAAGTGCTGATTTAAGTCAAAGTATACCTAAATGGGGTAATACATTTTATGGATACCTAACTTTGATCATTTCATTTCGAGTCAAAATGACAAGTTTGCCTTTTTGTTCTGTGGATCACTCTTTTCTTCTAAATTCATTAGTACACATCACATACCTTAGTTATTTTGTGTTGGAAATGTCTTAAATAGGCATATAGTTCCAATGAATCTAATACTACCTTCCCATTCTTTTAGCCAGGAGGGTAAAAATTTAGCCAAAAGTCCATTTTTCTAGAAATCATAGTTTTATCCTTTAGATCACAATCCCACCACTGAGATAGTCATGGTATTTCCTATCTGAGTTACAGGGTTGCATGACAGAGTTACAGAGTTGCTTGTCTGAGTCATGAGATTACCTACCTAATTCAAAATATTATCATAAACCATTAGTGGTTAAGTTATAATAATAAAACTCTCATAGTCATGATATTAATAACCTGACTCATGGGATTGTTAACTTGACTCATAGGATTGCTTACATGAATAGCAAGATTGCCAACCCAAATAGTGATATTATGAGCATGAATAATAGGATTATGAACTTGAGTAGCAACATCATGATTTATGTTAAGCTAGCCCAAATATAAATATTATCTATTTGATTCATAGTTTTATAGAGTCACAGGTTTGCATTATCTAAAAAACTTGAGAGCTCATTTTGAAAATATATTTTCTTGATCTCATAAGTGATTCAAAGCAAGCAGTCTTAATCTTGTTTTTGTAAGTTGAAATGCTAGTTTAGAAGATTAATTTGTGTGTTTTAAACTAATCATACACTTCAATTTGGGGTTTTTAAAAATAACTTAATTAAAATCATGTACACTTAAAATTTTTTCTGAAATAAACATTTTAGTTTTCACACATTTGGTATTTGGTGCCTAAAACAAATCTAGCATGCTAAGTCTTAAACACTTTAAACTTTGGGCTTAAAATGAACATAGTTGCTTATTGTTCCATATAGTCTTTTTGGTACAATATTTATAAGTTTTTACATCTTAAATATAAGGGGATAAATAAAATCACCACACATTTCATTTAGTGATTCAAATTGAACACACTTCAAGCTTTTACAAAGTTTTTATCATTGTTGACATAGATCAGATTTATTTGATCAAATAAGGCATTGTGCATGTATGGTCTCTCATATGTCCCCTTTAGGTAACTTTTTGGATTAAAAAAACCAAATTCATTTAAAATTTCTTTAGTCCAAAGGCATAAAATAGATGTTGTGAAGGCTCTCCCCCAAGATCCACATGGTTTGGGTGGTCTAGAAATAATCTTAAAGATATTTTACCTAGTCTTTATTTCATTACATCTTAGCTTGTGAGGGAGCCTTCATTACATCATACAAGTTATTTAGAGAAGATTTGACCTAGGGTTTCATATTCCAACATCATCTTCAACCCATCTCCATAGGCGTTATATAAATTGGGATCACCCCACTAGGATCAGAGGTTTGAGTAGTTAAACCTTCTCCTAGGACTGGGGCTAAGCCCAAGATGTATGAGCACATTGGACACCTCAATAAATTAAGTGATAGATGTAGTGGTTTTAAAAAGTGATATACCTTTTTACAATAATCCAAGTGTCATGGAATTAATTGATGTTTTAATTCTCTTGCATTTTGATGTGAAATTATTGTGCATATGATTCATCTAGAACATTCAAAAACTTGTTAGTTTAATTAATGCCACTTTACCATACCTTGTTAGTTTAGGGCTTAAGATGATTAATTAGTGGATTTAACATTGTCTTAGATTTCTTGGTCTTGTTTTGGGTCAAAACATGTTTCTTAACTAAAACATCATAAACAAACACATTTTCCACAAATATCTTGAACAAGGAGGTGTTATGTTGTCCAAATGAAAATCATATTTTTCTTGTTCAAATTTGTCATCATAAACATTGTGTCACTATTGGTCTAAATGATGCAGTTATGCTGCCCATTTGAGTATAAATCAGTTCCAATTTTTCTTAAGTACCTCATTGATAATTCACATTCAAAATTGAACCTTTCTAAGTTCTGAGGGTTGATGTGCTAAATTGGGTTCACCATTTGCACATTAAACTTGTTTTAACTTGACTTTAATTTCTTATTTTTTGAATTAAAGTAAATTTTATAGACTCAAAGTCACACTTTTCATCTTGGTGGACTTAATCATCTTGTGCATCACTTGTACTTTGATTCTTAGAACATATTTCATACTAACCCCTTCCTATTACCATATGGTGGCATTGTGCTACCCATTTGGTTTTAGTTTTATACTTAGGAATTATTGCATGTTTTCACATCATGAGTTTCTTAGTTCACATTATCTTCTTTGTGATATGAAGATCTTTATTCTAGTTTTCTAGTGTCATATCATCAAATTTGAACTAGCTTTTATGGTATTGATGTATCTCAAAAGTCAATGTTTTAGTGTATTAGTGACACTCTAGGCCTTTTGAGTTATCATACCCTCTTCCAATTTATACGATTTCAACCCTACCCAAGGTTGAGTAATTTAATTAACACATTCTTACAATTGTGTGTGGTTTCAAGCCACCCTCCTTTTATAGTCTCTTTGGTACCTTAGTCACTTATTTAGAAGAAAGATAAAATCCATACCTTGTTTAAACATTTGCATAACATTGATTTAAATTTAGTCAAATGTATAGAGTAACCCTTTATAGACATGAATCAAAGGTTTGCTCATAGTGGGGTCCCTTATGGCCTTATATATGAGGATGAGAAATTTTGTGATGGACAAGGCAATTTCATTGTCTTTGTGGACATTCCTATAGCTATACGATTTGAAGGGGATTATAATAAATATCAAGAGAATCAAGATGAAACACTCCTTAGGTTGATAGAATCTGGTGCTAGATTACCCTAGTATTTTCCCATGGAACAATTACACACCTTAGTTAGAGAAGGAGATTAACAACAAAAAGAGCAAGATTTTCCTCAAACAAACATACCTTCTTCCTCTAAAAAAGGTAAAGGAATAATTATAGAGTCAAAACAAACTAATCAATATATTATTAAAAAGATTAAGAAAATAAGTCAATGATATGCCAATCAACTTATTATAGATTTAAAAGACTCTATAATTACTACTTCAATCCAAAATGATGCTTCCAAGGAACAAGGAAATGTGATTGAATCTATGAAATAAACATTGGTTGATGACATGAAAATAATTGATCAAGGTGTCTCCAATGAATAAAATAAGATGCAAGAGGAAGTGTAAAATGTTCCACTAGACATGGAACACATAGTCTTTAACCATCAAGAACCTCTTGTTACTTTACAAACATAGAGACTTAAACATTTGGTTTGAATTGAGGAGATCCCTCAAGACTATTTGGCTAGTTCATCTCAACCAATACAAAAATAGGTGAATATATCAAGGAGTCCCCAATTTTTTTAAAAAAAAACATATAGTTCAAGGCAACAAATTCCAAAGAATAAAAGGCCTATTTACTCAACTCTAGGAGCAAATCAAAACCAAGTCATGGAACCTAGGGTGTATATATAAAAAAAATCCATGAAAAAATAAGGGTAAATTCCACCCAAACAAAAACAATAGAGGCACATTCCATGCCAATAGAACTATGTTCCACCCATGAATGCACCAAACATGCAAGAGTGAAATTTTATGAAGGAGATTGTGTCATGTTTGGAGACTAGGAATAAGATAAAAAGGTATAAATTCAATGAGATATGTCTATATCCATTTGATTTAAGCATTCTCCAAGTCCCCTTTTTGTATCATTTTGAGGTACCCAAATTTGATAAATACAAAGGAAAGGGTTACCCACGTGAACACATCTAGGATTTTTTTGTATTATGCCAAGAGGTGGCTTATAATATCATATTTTTACTTTGATTATTTCTATGAAGTTTAAAAATACAAGATTTAGATTAGATACTTAAATTAACTTAGGGATCAATTACAGATTGGAATGATTTATCAAAAAAAATCATCAACCATTTCTCGTACAACATAGAGCATGAATTGACCATTGTTGACTTGTGCACAACCAAATAATGAAATGGAGAAAGCTTCACTACATATTTACAGAGATGGAGATGATTATTGAGTCACTTTCAACATAATTTTTTAGGTAGATATATTTGCACAAAACTTACATCGTGAGGTTGCACACAATCTATGTCTAACTTATGCTAATTCATTTGAGGAAATCATAGACAAAGGTGTAAATATTGAGAAGGATATTATTGACAAGGGCCTTGTTAATATATTTTCATAGGATCAAACATCGAATTAGACCCCACTTTATAGTCATATAGTTAAATAAGATAAGCCTAAAGGATTTAATAAAAACAAAAACATGGTTTGAAATGGGGTGACTAAAAAAAGACATGGACAAATGGTGCAAGCTCTACCAGCACAAAATGTATAATTATCTCCACCTAACCCACCACCTAAATTATAGATATAGCCTCCATGGTTATCAAACTATGGTGGTTTAAGGGTCTTTAGTAAATTAGGAGAACAAATCAAAATAGTGTTCCAAAAGCTTGTACCAGCTAACCTAAATGTATGGCCAGTACCAAGGCCATTTCCTCAAGATCAAACAAAACTAGATTGTTAAAAAGAGAATGAATGGTATATATTTCATCATGTTATTGGTCATGGTTTTTATCATTGCATCGAATTATGAGATATTATTTAATATCTCATTGAAAGTGGTGAATTTGAGATTAAACTAACCCCTTATCAAGACACAAATTAGGATATGGAATCTACAAGGACCCCTTTACTTGACATAATCAACCACCACCAAGGAACAATCAAAACCAAGAATAAAACCAAGGATAGAGGTAGAATCAGAACTAGAATTACGTTCAGAATAATAATTAGCATGAGCATAATCATGATCGTAATACCCATACTAATAATGTGGGTTACAATAATGTGCCTTATCACTATAAAAATACTATGGGATGCATTTTTTCAACCCATATTTCCACTATTATTGTTAAACCATGTGAAATATCTCTTGCTCCTCATAGTATGGGACCCATCATTATAGGGTCAACACCCGTTCTCTAATAATAACACATCAATTTTGCACAATTATGTTGTAAATCCATTCAAATAGGTTACTATTTTTATCAAACACCCTTCTTCTAATTATAATGGATCCTTGCCAACTCAAAATTACATCAATGTAACTAGATGCCCACGAGTCACCCTCTAAGGCCCTTTACCTTCATCTTCTAAATATATTAACTCACCACCACCTATAGGATGTGTAGTCATAACTAGATTCTAGTGAGTTACTCTTCAAGGCCCTTCACCTACTTCTTCCATAGAACCTAATGTGAACATTGTACCAATAGATCCAAAGCTGACTACTATCCCAAAATAAAGCCAATCCATCTCATCCCAATGTTTAAAATACTTATAGTCTATCAGATTAATTGAGTAAAACCCCTACATAGATTTCCATCTTGGATTTCTTGCAGACATTTGAAGTCCATAGAACTATTCTGAATAATCTATTGCAAATGTCCATTATTCCCAATTATATAAACCTTGAAAAATTCCAAAACCTTGTGGGACATATATCTTCATTTTTTAAAGTAAAATTTGATCAAAAAGTTATGTCTACACTTGGACCTAGCCATAATAACCCACTATACATTGAAGTGATCATTGTAAACCATAAGATCAAGCCAGTTCTTATAGATAATGGTTTAGGGCTAAACATCATATCTCTTAAGTTGGTACAAATATTGGGCTATAATACAAAAGACATTCATCAAGATATAATAACTATAAAGGCTTATGACAACATTGAAAGGGTGTCTATAGGTATTATTTGATTGCCAATCATTATTGGGTCCATTTTACATCATACATTGCTTCATATTATGGATATTGAATTACCTTATAACATAATCGTTGGTCATCCTTGGGTCCATGAAGTATAGGCCATTCCTTCCACCTACATCAGTGCCTTAAGTTTCCCCATGATAGGATCGAGGTTACTATTCTCATTTATCAACAACCTTATGAATATTGTAAACATCTTGAGGCCCAATTCTATAATTATAACTATGGTCTAGGTTCTAAATTCATATTAGAGAAGAACAAGACTAAAGTTTCAAATCTACCTCCATCTAATTATATAAATACTAGTGATCTTGCTTCCACTTTAGCTGATTTATTTCCTATAGCTCTTATGAAGTAGGTTGTTATTAAAGATGTGGGCACTTCCAAATATAGTCTTAAGGATGATTTTTATGTTACAAAGTCTCCCAAAACTATAAAAATAATTGGTAAGACAAAAATTTCAAAAAATCCTAATGAATCCACAATGATTTGGCAACCAAAGAAGCAAGAAAAAAAATAACCTATGGTTTTTTACCTACAGTTGCACCAAAGAAATATAAAGAGGCTTTTATCGAGGGAGATTAGTTCTTTTCTAAAGGCCTTGCTAATTGATTTTAGATTCTAAAGTATCCTATCCCTAACTATATCCTGGATCATTGTAGTATACAAGAAAGGGCCTTGGCCCACAATAATAAGGAATCCTAGAACCCATATCTATTAAAGTACCTAATTTCCATCATGGTCTTAGATATATACCACCTAGGGGTGACCTCATGACTTTTGATAGTGACTCTTTCAAAGTGACCAATAACAAGACTCCTAGTAGTGACACTAAATCATATTATAGACTTTTTTATGAGCTTGTTGACATAGACCTATTTGATTTAAATGCCATTTTAACCTTAACCATTAGATCTTCCCATGTTGAAGTAAGAACCCATTCTCTTAGTGCTTCCCCTCTTGAAGTAGAACATCATATTTTTACCATTAGAGATTCCCATCCTAAAGTGAACCCTCATTGTTCCTTATGCCTTTACCATCCTAAACACATTGATTAGGACCAAAAAAATGTGATCATATGCCTGAATGAGTTTTAGAATAAAGAATCCTTTGCAGAATACATGGGCCTAAGAGATGGATTACCCATTGAAAATAGAAAACAAGGATTTGATTTTTCATTAAACCCTTCTTCCTAATTTTGAGAGTAGGTAAAATTTATTGGTCATAATAAATAACAAACATCAATATCTTTAAGTGAAAACCTCTTTGAGGAGCTTGTCAATTAGGGAAAAAATAAAGAGAAAGACAAGCCTTCGAGTGAAAACCTATTTAGGCACTCTTAGGTGGGAATGTTTTCTCATCCCCTTAGGACCCATAAGGTCCATCTAACCCAAGTTATATATCTAGTATAAGCATATCTTCATAATAACAACAAATATTTGAGCATCTTGATCTTGAGTTTCTAGAGTTTTTTACTACTTGCCCTTTACATGAGATGGTAGATTTTGATTTGTCATACTATATAGAAATTTGGGAGGAATAGTAAAAGGATATGATATAAGAAGATGATCAATATCATACCTTGCCTACAATTCTAGAAGATAGATGCACACACCTTATGGAAAACATAACAAAAGTAAACCTAGAAACCTATAAGGATCCCAAAATTATTTATCTTGGAGCTTACATTACTAAAGCAAAACGTGAACAAATTATATCCCTCCTAAGGGATTATATTGCCATCTTTGCATGCACATATTATAACATGTTGGGCTTGGACCCAGACTTGGTTGTGCATTGCCTTGTTGTCCATCCTGATGCTTAACTAGTCAAGCATAAATTGAGGAAAATGCATCCATGCATCACCCTATATGTTAAAGTAGAACTAGAAAAGTTGTTAACAGAGGGATTTATTAGGCCATTGGATTAAATTAAATGGATATCCAACATAGTCCCAGTGAATAAAAAGACTTTGGGTATATGTATTTATACTAATTTCAGAGATATCAATAAAGTGTGCCCCAAAGATGATTTTTGTTTGACCAACATCGACATGATTGTCGACTCAATAGCTGGGTATGAGATGTTATCCTTAATGGATGGATTTTTTGGATATAATTAGATCAATATATGCCAAGAAGATCAACACAAGACTATCTTCAAAAAAATTTCTAAAATTTGTCTATTTCAAGTCTAAATAAAAATAGAGAAGAATGATAGGGATAAGTGATTAAAATGAACCTAAATTGGTTTGCACGTTGTATCTAGACATTATAAGCACTCTTGTTTGGTTGGGGAGGACTACCTATATGTAAGAAAGCACTACCAACAAATTTTTATTAGTAGATAAATGAGTGGGCTACCCAGCTACGTGCTTGTTCTAGGAAGTGTGAAACATCCTTAAAGATGATAGTCCACTTTTGAGAGACAAAAGAGTAATAAATAACTAAAAAAGAGGTAAAGAGAGAATGGAAGAGAAATAATTTACCATTATTTATAACTTGAGTGTAGTAGAGAGTAACAAAGTGTAGGTGGTATATTTTATTTATATTTTGGAAGTTGTTTAGCTAGGTTTTAGAAAGGTTAGGGAATCAACAGTCATCAAGGTTCATAAGGAAGTGACCAATATCAGTTATGCTCCAAGGTCAATGGGTGAAGGTAACCAATGTCGATTAGGCTACTAGGGTCGATAGGGGAAACAATTACATAGGAGTTTATAAAAGGATTTTCTAGGTTTGAGAAATGGTTTTGGTCAAGTCTAGGAGGTTGAAGAGAGTAGTGAGAGAGAGAGAGTATGATCTAGATGGATTGGTTAGAGGTTTGGTATGTCAGGTCAAGGAGAAATAAGTAGAGAATTTTTATAACTCTCTCATATGGGTTTAATCAGGAATGTGTAAAGCAATGAATAATAGATATAAAGTAATAGAAAAGTAAATGCTTAAAAGACTTATAGAATAAATGATGTACATATCTATAGTGGTGATTAAATGATGAGTGCTAGGTTGATGGCTCTTATCAGGTAGTCTAAACTGATGCCTTGAATAGAAAGAACAAGTAGGTACTACTAGTCCTCAAGAGCTTGGTTCCTAATCATGATTGACTTACGCAAGATAATAATAATCCAAGATGTCAAAATTTGAATTCTGAGAGATTAAATGTAAGTAAGAATGAATTTTATTGATTTTTGTTGACCTAAACATTAGGTTGGAATTTGGCTTATATCATCGACATCAATGATCCCACTAATGTCAACCATGGGTTGACCAACATTAGTGGCCTTAGTATAGGTAAAAATTACTATTTTTGGCTTATTTTCTATTTCTCTTCATACCAAGTGTGGCACCCATTAAAAAATGGTAAAAATAAGAGGTTAAAAAGGAGGTAGTTAATTAGGAATCTAGTTTTGAGGTGAGAATAAGTCTTGGGTGGTTATGGTGAAGGGACCAAATATTGAGGTGACTCATTAGTTGAGAATAAATATTAGGATGAGTTGGATAGGTAAGGTGGAATAAAGGGTTTTTCATTAACTTAATTAAGTATTTTAAATTAATTAAATGTGTAATGGGTAAAAGCATGGGTTAGGGAGGCTAATTGTTTTTGTTAAAAATAGGCTTAAGGGGGTTTTGACATAGGTAGTTACGCATATGTGTGTGAAATAATTTTGGTGTCTAAATTTTCCCCTTTTTATCTTTTAATTTGCATTATCAAGTTGTAAGAAAAAAATAGGAGTTAAATGCTCCTAGTATTGGATGAGGTATCCCCCCCTCAAAATAAGAAATGATGAAGGAGAAATTGGAATTGGTACTAGTATGATAAGAAGTGAATTAAGTAAGTAGATGAGAATGTGGTATTATTGATGGTGTGTATACTAATATGAGTTATAGTTGACAAAGTCAAGAATAGGTAAGGTTGAGGAGGACTCATATAGAAATAAACAAAGCATAACTTGTAAGTGATAGCTAAAAAGGTCAAAATAGTCAAAGTTATAGCTCTAATGGTTTATGCGTGCTAGTTATCTGAGGTTTGAAGTTCCCCTAGGAAATATAAAAGGGTTAAAGGTGATAGGATGATCTTGGTTGCCATCCAAAACACCTAATATATGTGAATGTGTAAAATAGCCAACTATAACAAAATAACATAAGTGATCAAGACAAGCAATGCAAGATTGGTATAAAGGGGTCAATGAGCAAGGATATATTCATGATCTCTAAGAAAAGTCATCATGGGTTAAGATTTAAGTGATCTCCAAGGGTGTTTGTCATGGTTAGGGAGATATATGTGATCTCTAATTTAGTGGTCATGGTCAGGGAGATATACTTGATCTCCAAATTTCCCTAGAGTATGGGTAAAGTATAAAAAGTTGGGGTTGCTTGTTGGGGAAAACATTATAACAATGGTGTTGACATTGGTGACATTACTAATATTAGTAATAAATAGTGCTAACATTGACACATTAGGGCAATGTTGTCAATGTTGGTAGGTATAAGCACTAATGTTAGTGGATTAGTTCAAGCATGCTGATATCAATGGCTGACCAAACTTGATAAAAGGGGATTTGGTAGCTAACTAAACTCAATTAAAACTTGTGATTGGAGAAAAAATGAACTGTGAGAATGACTAAGATAGAAGACCAAGGAGGAGACCCAATGGGAGGCATGCCACCATAAGAGCTAGCTGTGCCAGCTTGAAGGAGATGGAGAGATGAGGTAAGAGTCTCTATGAGTTAATTTTAAAACTTGATTTGGTTATTTGGATTTTTTAAGCTAATTTAGAGGTGAGGGGATAGGAAATGTTAGTAATGGTGTAGGAAATAGGGTAGGGTAGTTTTAGGATAACTTGGGGGTATTTTTTGGTAGTTTTTTAGGTTAAAATTATAATTTTTGGAGAGGTCATTCGGCCCTAGGGCCAAACTAGTCACTGATGTTAGAAGGGTCCACTAACATCAGTCAATATATCATTGAGGTTAGTGAGTGTCTAATAACATTAGCCAACACTTATGCACATAAATCATTGATGTCAATATTAAAGCCAACATTGGTGCTTGTGAAAAACTAGAAAAATAGGGAAAAGGGTCTATTTGGATCCCTAATGGAAGTAGTCAACGAGCTTAATGGCCGAGCTAGCCCTAGAAGACCTCGTGTCAATTGAGTGCTACCTACATAGCCTATTTTAGGGCCTTAGGGAAATATAGTTCTCCCAAATCCTAAAAGACAAAGATCTAAGGTATGGTTTAAAAAGAGAGGTTCAGATAGGTCAAAGGACATAGGGCTTAAAATATAGGGTATAAGGTTGAGGGGTAGGTACATAATCTATGATGGCTAGAGTTATGATAGGTAATGGGCCTAGGATTGAGAGAGAGAGGTAGTGAAGCCTAGGGTAGAGAGGGGAGAGTAGAGTAGATAGTTAGGTGGGTATATGGTTGAGATATCCTTAGAAGACCCTGTGTTAACTGAGTGTTACCTACATAGCTTGGTTTAGGGCCTCAAACTAATGTAGTTCTCTCAGAGAAAAAGGAAAGAGGTGTTGGTAGGTTATATTATAAATTATGTGACTTGATTTGTGTGTGTATGGATAATGGTGAGGATGGAGCTAACATTACAAGATCATCTACCAAGGCATCTGACATAGATGAGGACGGATGTCACCCAAGATGAGTGGGAGTATATGGCTGCTATGGGGTTAGGAAGAGTGTGATGATATTGTTGAGTCAATCAAGATGTGAGCCTTATGATAGCTTTGATCAAGAGGTGGGATCATACACCAACACCTTCCATCCACTAACTAGAGATTTGATAGTGACTGAGGAGGATGTCTATAAGATTTTATGATTGCCACTCAAGGGTGAGGAGCTCTTTGCATGATCAAGAGAGGAGAATGATATCCACATGGTGGCATTATATGGTGAGTATATTATCAAGGTGACCTATCATTCAACAAGTTTTGCCTATGAGCCACTATATATGGCTGATGAGGAACAATACCAATTGAGTATACTAATGATGATTAAGATCAAAATGTATGCATTACTAGATGTAAATGGTGGTATATTTCTAATTGAATTTATAGGTGTGACTGCATAAATGGTTGAGTAGTAGACTATTTTTATATGGGGTCCAGTGTTTTTGGCATAGTTATACAAAGAGCTATGGGGTTTGAGTCTATGATGGTGATATAGTTTCTGTGTCAACCATCTATTACACTATTGGGCATATGAGCACATCATGGTGACACAACCATTGGGTTACCTACCATGATTGTATCTGGCTTTAGGGTTGGTTTTAGATGGTGGAGAGAGGGCATGGCATAGACCTAAGTGGATGGTATAGTGTGTGACATTGCCTATTATAGGCACATGAATGAGGGATAGATCTTTATAGATGTTTTGTGGAGACCATACCTGACATACCCCATATTTAGAGGGTAGGCATAATAGCTGATTGGATTATAGAGCTCACTATGGGTTAGGGGGAGATGAGCCAGTGAGTTAGAGATGGTACTAATGGCACAGGTTAAGAAGAATTTCATTCTACTATATGATATACCACCTACCTTCCCTCAATATAAGAGGTATATCATAGAGGCATCCTTGTCATTTCCCTAGGAGATAGATGGGCTATATTTTGACTAGCTATAAGTAGGGAAAGGTGTTGGAGATCTAGGGTGCACAATAGCATATATAGTTTAGTGGGTACGTTTACATCACATGGTGGAGGTCAAGAGGCCAACACCATATTTATATGGGTTAGTGATAAATAGGGATGCAATTGTACAAGCATGAGATGCAGTAGTGCAAACTAAAGATATAGTATAGGCATAGGTATTAACCTTACATGGTAGGTGGTAACATTACAGGGCTAGGTTCAGACACTATAGGGCTAGGTTTGAGTGTTACAAGGTTAATGACTATAGTGATAGTGGAAGGAGATAGCTTGAGAGTAACAGGTTAGGTTGTTCTTCCTCTTCCACCATAGAGATCAGTATAGGTTGGGCCATTAGTAGGTGCTATGGGACCACCACATACTGTATCACTGGTGAGATATACTACTACCTTGGATGAGATTGCATATTATGAGATGGCCATCAGGGAGTTTCCACATATTTAGTGGTATTCTAAGTTTAAGGAGTAAGAGAGATCTATGTCACATGCCACAGCTTCTAGCTCATGTATATGTAGACAGGCTGAGCGTGTCAATGGCACTACTTCATCATGACCATGTGGAGAGTGTTGAGGATCCTAAGTGCTAGATTTTGTCATTTTTTATTATATTTTTTATATGTATACTAGCCTATGATTTGAATATGGGAGATGTATATTTTGAGAGAGATGATATTATGATGATGTACATTTGTTGTAAATATATATATGAGATGTTTATTTATTATGATTTTGAGATGTATTTATTGTGATTGTGATGATGATATTAACATAGATGATCATGATATAGATGATGATTTTATACTATGTTAATTTGATGTTAATATTGAGCATGTTAGTTGAGGTGTACTTAGCATTTTCCATATGTGTGATGGTATATGCATATTTGGTTGGTTAGCTTCATCTTATAATTTTTCCATATTTGTGATGGTGTATACATAAAATGAATGGGTTGGTTATGTTATTTTATTTCGGAAATTTTCCATATTTGTGATGGTGTATGCTAAAATAAATGGAGTAAGCTTTGATAGTGTTGGTATGACATTGTTTTTCATCTCAATAGAGAGATTGACATGTAGTTTGGATGGGAAAATAAAGATGTAAAAACCTCATACACTGGCAAAGACCATAATCAGAATATAAATAGGCTTAAGAAAATGAGCCTCTTTCATGCCTTATATCTTTGAATCATTGTGTTTGTTAGATAAGCATCATGTTCACCTTATGTTAAGTGATATTCACAATTCCTTGAAAGAGTATGAGGGACAAAAGGATAAAAATGAGGGAAAATTTTTAGGTAGCATAATCCACAAAGTGGGGATGATATGCCCCTATTGTGGGTGACTTGAGAGCTGCTATAGGAAAGTCCATAACTTAAATAATTTTTTGTTCATGTGTGTAAGCTGATCAATGCGAGAAGCCTAAAATGGGATTTTGTACGGGTTAATGTTGTATATAGCTAATAATTATGAGAAAACATTTCATTTGTATTTCCCTTTGAGAATAAAGCTTGTCTTAGCCATCCTTCAATGGAATGATGTAAGCATTTGTTTTTAAGTTTTAAATAGTTGTCCTTCAAGGGAGTAGTCTATTGATAGTAGTAAAGAGAAGTTACGTAGTTGTCCTTCAAAAGAGCAATCTATGTTGAGAAGCATGACCTAAGAGTTTATAACCTATCACATATCCCATTTGTTTTTTTTTTGTTTTTTGTTTAGTCATGGACAGGACTATAAATACTTAGGGGTTGTCTATTTTGAGGGCAAAACCATATCACTTCATAAGTTAACTAAGTGTATAAGAGTAAGGGTGAAGAGGAAGGGAAATGAATAGAATATGGATGCTCAAGGGATGAGCTCAAGTTAAACATGAGGTGAAGTGATGCTTGGTTAACAAAAGAATAGTTAGAGGTGTAAGGAATTTAAAGACTTGGGTTTTAGGCTTCCTTTGAGAGAATACAATTGATAAGTTCTTGAGCCATACATGTGAGTTATGATATATGGTCCAAGCCAATCAGGAGTAAGATTACCCCATTTTATTTTCTCCATGTTCATCACATGTTGATTTTATTTTAAGATGTGATCTGCAATATTAAAATCTCACTCTTTGAGGTTTTTTTAATAAGTGCATTTGATATGCTCTTGATATATTTTGAGGTGGTTGAGGGCTATGAGATGGTGCTCATCAAGAAATTCAAATTAAGCTAAACATTCTTAGTGAACATCATCGTTAGTATGTCTTGTAGAGAAATGTGAAGAGAGGGAATCTAGACTTCAAGGGGAAAAATAGCCTCTATCCCATATACCAAGGAAAAAGGTGTAGCACCTATAGGGGTTCAAATGCTAGTGTAGTAAAACCATAAAGCAAAAAGAATGTGTGTGTGCTAATCCTTGCTTGTATCATTGACTACCTTCATGAGAATTTTGGTCAATGTTTTATTAGAAGATTCTACTTGTCCATTGGCTTGTGGATAGTATGGTGATGAGAAGCTTAATTTGATTCTAAATATATCACAAAGATTTTAAACAATCTTATTTTTGAAAGATTTGTTGTTATCTATTATAATTTTATGAGGGATACCAAAATGACAAATGATGTGATGGTTGATGAAGTCAACAATTTTGTCAACTTTAATGGAGATGAGAGGGATTGCCTTGACCCACTTGGTGAAGTATTCAATGGTAGTAATGATATAATGATGATAGAGGGATGAGTGAGGGTTAATATACCCAATTAGATCTAATCCCCATTAGGAGAAGGGCCAAAATTCTGTGGTGATTTGTAATGCATGACTCAAAATGTGAAGGAGGTTAGCATGTTGTTGACACTTGATGTAGTGTTGAATGTAATTAACACAGTCTTGATGGAGTGTGGGCTAATAATAATCAAGTCAAGGATACACTTGGAAACTACGTGACCATTGAAATACCCACAAAAAATCTTGTCATAGACTTCCCTAATAGTGAAGATAGTCTCAATACTAGTGAGGAATCTAAAAAGAAGACCATCAAAACTTCACTTGTAGAGAAGTCCCCCTAGCATAGTGTAATGAGAAACATGTTCTATGAAGGCACATCTCCCATTATTAGAGAGATTAGAAGGGGTGATAGAGAAGGAAAGATAATCCATGAGTTACTTGTACCATAAGTGATGTGGGTTGGATGTTGCATTTTTGATAAAGAGGATGTTAGTTAATACATAGGAGGGTAATGTTAAGCGATGCATGATGACATAGATTTTTGAAGAAGAGGATCAAGAGGGTATGTGTGAGGCAAGTGAATCCATTATGTTAGAAAACTCATTTGTAGAAAAAAGAATAGTTTGTAAGAGATAAGAGTCAAATGATTCTGATAGTGTATCTACACGATGTTTATACCATTGTAAAATATCATTTTTGCATAGGTGGGAACCATTAACTTGGTTAACCACTAGCTGAGAATCACCAAAAATGGTTATAGCTTTGATACTTAATAAGAAAGTTGTTTGAATTCCTAAGATCAAAGCCTCATATTTGGCCATATTATTAGTACATTCAAAATCTAGTTTAAATGACAAAGGTATAGATTTGCCATCTAGAGGAATAAGAATGACTCCCACACCCCCACTATATTGACATTTAGACCTGTTAAAGAACATCATCATTTGATAGGAGATGTCATTGGTGGAGAACATCGTGATGGATTCATCATGGAATTTGAGATTTGAAGGTTGGTTGTCAGGTAAAGGGGTGGCAACTAACTAGTCAATGATTGTTTTCCCCTTAATAGACTTTTGTTGAATGAATTCTAAGTTGAATTCAACAAGAAGCATGAGCCACTGAGCTACATGTTGGTTATGATATGGCTTGGAATGCATGTATTTAAGGGGATCAGTATGGGTGACCACATAGGTTTTATGATTTAAGAGATAATGGTGAAGCTTGGAGGTGGAAAAGACTAATGCGAGGCAAAGTTTTTTAGTATGCGTATATCAAGTTTCATTATCAATAAGTGTGTGTCTTATGTAATAAACTACATATTCTTGATGTTGGTCATCTCAATGTGTAATAATAGCACCTAGAGAATGGTTTATTATAGAGATGTAAAGGTATAAAGGCTGATTTTCCTTAGGTGGGATAAGAAATGGTGGGGAAAGGAGGTACTATTTGATTGCATCAAAAGCTTCATAGCAATCTATATTCCAATGGAAGGAAACATCTTTTTTGAGGAGATGGTGAAAGGGTTGGTAATGATCTGACAACTGGGAGATGAAGTGGTGAATTGACTATAGTTTGCCTTGTAGGCTATGGAGTTGTTTGATATTAGTGTGTGGAGGCATCCCTAGTATTACTCTAACCTTATTAGGGTCAACCTCAATACCATAGAAAGAAATGATAAAACCTAAAAGTTTACTGAAAATAACTCTAAAGACACATTTATTTGGGTTTAGTCAAATGTTATATTGGAGGAGATGAATAAATATGGTTTTGAAAATCACTAAGTGATCTTCATAATGTTTATATTTTCTAATTAAGTCAGCCATATAATCTTACATAATTTTATGTAGGAGATCATGGAAGATGTAAGTCATAACACATTGATAGGTGGCACTAGCATTTTTCAAACCAAAAGGCATGACTCAATAATAAAATTTCTCCCATGGGGTAATGAAGGTTGTCTTATGATGATCCTCAAGAATGACTAGGATTTGCTTATATCTAGATAATCCATCCATAAGTGATAGCATCTCATGGCTAGCTATTAGATCTACAAGTTGGTCAATACTTGGCAATGGGAAGTCATATTTTGGACAAGCGACGTTTAATTCATGATAGTTAGTGCAAATGTATATTCCCCCAGTCACTTTTATGATAGGAGCAATATTGTAAATCTATTTTGGGTAGTCGATGGGTTGGATAAAGTTAACATAAAGGAGGCATTGAAGCTCTTTTTTGATAAGGAGATCAATACAAGGATGCATCTTGTGAAGCTTCTACTTTACAGGCTTGTCATCTTGATTGGTGAAAATGTTATGGGTGATGATAGAGGGGTCAATATCAGGCATGTTATTATAACACTAAGCAAAGGATTTTCTATGGTTATTAAGAAATGTGGCATAATTAACTTACTTAGAGGAATCCAAAGATTGGTCAATCTTGAGGACATGAGGGTTATCGTGAGAGGGTAGATTGATATCAATGGTTGATTCATTTAACATAGCTTGTGTTTTTAATGGGAGTGACCATTAGTTATAGGAATCATCTGTACCCATGTATGTGAGAATTGCATCATCATCTCGGCATTGGATAGTGTTAATAGTGGGAGAGTCTTCATCAATTATTTTAGGATGGATGAGAGGAAGCGACCTTGTTTCCTTACCCTAGCTATAGGTGAGAGGCCCCAAATGTTTGGCATTTATTGAAAAGAAAAATTATGAGGTATAGATACCTCCAATTTGGTAGGTGATGGTGGAGAAGAAGGTGGAGAAAGAGAGACTGGTTCTTCAATAATTAGTTCATGGGAAGTTTTAGTGAGTTTATTTGGTTCATTGTGACCCACTCCATGCCTCTTTTTGGCATTTTCAATGGTGTTGCTAGTAGGATATTCAATAGGCATATAGACACCCTATTCATAATGACCCAAAACAAATCATTTCTAGGCACACTGATAGAGATAAGTGTGTGCAAAACTAGGGTTACTTAGGAAAGACAAGTCATATATAGATGGATGTGGAGAAGAAGATGGATTATTGACAATGGGAGCTTGATCAATTTCCCCATATGTGAAATTAGTTTGAAGGTTAGGGGGGCTATAAGGGATGACCATCCCAATATGAGGATCATAATTTAGATGCATGTGAAGCTTTCCATACTCTTGTGGAGTGTAGAATATGTCAATAATCAACAAATGATATTCATCAAGTGACAAATGTTGAAATGTTTCCTCCATGGGATCCTTGTCAGGAATTTATGTTATTGGTATCTATATAACCAGGGGAGTGGAGCTTGTGGAAGATTCAAAAGTATTATGTGTGGAAGATTATTTTATTCAATGGAATGAGAACATCATTGGACTATAATTCATGTTACATGTTTTAAATGGAGGTGGGTCAACAGGTATAAAATGTACTTGTCCATCATGCTCAAACTTAACACAGTAGTGCAAAGTTGAGGATACACATGCCATAGCATATATCCAAGGTCATCTAATAAGTATATTATATTTAAACTCTCCTTATACAACATATAAGAGATAAAAAATTATGCAGGGAACTACATAGATATGTAAGATAATAGTACACACTGTAGTAGCTGTGGTATCATTAAAGGAGCAAAGTACCATGTCAGTTTGAGACATGTAATTGTCAATAAGAGCTAGTTGTTTATAGGCACAGATGGAAATAATATTAATACTAGCTCCCCTATCACTCATGACTCTCTTGACATGAGTTTGATCAATATATTTGGTAATAAAAAGGGTAGAATCTTAATCTTTAGGGTGTTGAAGTGGAATTTTTGAATTACTAAAAGAAATCAGGGAGATGGAATTAAGGTAGCTGACCAAGGGTGAAAAAGGTTGGGGACCATTAGGTTTTACTTCAATATATTTCAAGGAATTAATTAAATATTTTTGGTGTTGGGATTAGTTTTGGATTAACTCATACAAAGACATTTTCACATGAGTTTGTTGAAGTTGTTTCACCATTGAGTTTTGAATAACATCCAAAGATATTGGTTTAGGGACACACAAGATAGAAATCTTAGGATTAGGAAGAGGAGTGCCTTTGGTGAATGGATGATCCCAAGGAGCAACAACTTTTTCCTTTTATCATTTTCATTTTGTAACTGTGTGGCCACATTAACTGTGTTGATCTAAAATGCAGGTGAAGGAGGTGGAAAAGTGGGTACAACCACATCTTTGGGTTTGAATTTAGGTGGAAATGTAGGAGGCATTATGGATGCCAGAGGTGGAATAGTGATAAGGTTAATGAGAGTATCATCAAAGAATGTGTCAACATCAATGTGTTGTTGAATGACTACTGTGAGGGCTTTACAATTCTCAATTTTATGTCCAGGTGAATGAAGATATAAACACACTTGTGTATTATTAAACCAAGATGGTTTCATTCCAAGAGGGCTATATTTCTTAATAGGAGGAAGAGTTATTATGTAAGATTGCAATAATTGATGTAGGAAAAAGCTTTGAGATCCTACAATTAGGCTTGCACTTCTTGTGCTAATAGGAGTGGACACCTTCTTTTGTTTCAATGTTGAAAAGGTAATTTTACATGGTGATTTATTTGGTGATGATGGAGTTACATGTTTTATTGACACTTTCTAGGTGTTAGGTATCTTGGTGTTAGATGTGAAAGGCCTACCAGATGGAAAAGTATGTAGTGGAGGTAACTTAACCTTTTATTTTTCTTGGGTTAGTAATATTCCAACTAAACTAGAGGGGTGTGGTCCCAACATGGATGGTAAAGTTGAGGGTTGAAGAGAGGATTAGAGAGATCTAGGAAGATTAAAATATTTATATAATTTACGCTGGAAAACTCTAACTTGTGGTTAAGGAGTTAAACCTAATTTCACATGTGGATGAATTAAATAAGAAATGAGGTGTACTCCTAATGTCTTGATCTACTTTAATGTGGTAGATGTCTACAAGGGTGAGGGTTCTGACATATATGTCTAAACTTTAGTTTCTTTTGGTGAAGATGCTCTAGATTTATAAAATACCTTGGGGTAAAGGGTAGTAAGAAAGTTGGTGGTATAGGTTGACATTCATTGTGTTGGATAATGAGTTTTAAGCTAGTCCCAAAATGCCACATGATCTAGCTTAGTGGAATCAAGAAATTATAGACTTTTCACCAAATGTGAGAAGGGTTCAGATGAAGTTGATGTAGGTCTTACAGTTGTATCCTTAGAAGGCTAAAGTGTTTGGGAAAGAGGGAAATCATTGGTCTCTGCTACTTTGGGCCAAAGATGAAAAAGAACCACAGTGGGGTATTCTTCGATAAACATGGGAGAAGAGACATGGTTTGCCATGGGTTGAGGACAGGTAGGCAAAGAAGGTTCCTCAAGAGGGTAAAGCATATGTACTATTTCTCCCTCAACATGTGTGTGAGGAGTAGGTAAAGTATGATCCTCCACAAGTAAAATAAGGGGTAAGAGTGGTATAATTAGAGTAGGCACAATAGGTCTCTCATCTATTGTGGAATTAGATAATACTGACTCCTCTAAGTGAAAAGGTGGAGTGGATGGGCTAATAATCTCTATAAGTGGAGGAGAGGTAGGTGAAGAAGGTAACTTAAGAGGGTATAATACATGAATGATTTTCCCTTCAACATGTGGTTAAGGAATAGGTAGGGTGTGGTCTTCAAGTGGTAAGAAGATAGGTAATATTGGTATGAAAAGAATTGGCATTACAAGATCCTCAGGTGGAAAAGTAGGTGGTAAAGGAGGCTCTTCCTCATGAGGGAGTGGAATGGGTGAAATAAGCTCTTCTACCTAAGGAGGAAGAATGGGAAAAGAATTCCACTGACTGTGGCGGAGGAGTCAATAAAATGGGTGTCTCCGATTGAAGGGGAGGTGGAACTAGAGGTAAAGGAAAAACCATATTAACCATATGTATATTATGATCACCTGAGTTAGTTATGGTCTAAAAAATATTTTAATTGGGTGAATGGTTAGGAAAAGGTTGTTTGAACACATCCATACTTTGATTAGGGGGTGCATTAGGATTATCGAAGACAAGGTCACCTCTATCAATCATGTCTTAAATAATGTTCTTGTGTGTCTTACAACTATTAGAATTGTGGCCTTTAACTTGATAGTAGCCACAAAACTCATCTTCCTTATACTAAGTTGGAATAATATGGGAGGGTTCAAACTGTATAAGAGGTTTGATTTGGGGAAGGGTTATGACACCTTGTTGTAATATCTTCTCCAAAATATATGTATATGACTCCCCAATGGGAGTGTATTGTCTTTATTCATACCATTGTTGGAATTACTTGGTCATATTTTGGGAAGTCAAAGAATTCAATTGGTTTGTGGTTGTGGAAGAAGTTGACTTAATGACCACTATGTTAGTGGAGCATTTAGCATTTTGGTTAGAAGGAAAAGTTTGAGAAGAGGAGGAGTCATTTGATTTGGAATTTGGATTCTTACTATGTAGCTTGACTTTGCCTTAATCTATAGCATGAATCTCAAGTTTCTATGCCATTGTAAAGGCCTCATCAAATGTGTAGAAAGTTTGTACCTAAAGTGTGGATGAGATGTGCTTGGCACATGCCTTTGAGAAGAGCTCAATAATCTTAGGTTGGGGCAAGGAAAAGGATATTTAATTGATCAAGCCTCTCTAATGAGTGATAAAACTTGTGATAGAATCATCATCAAATTATCTAATAGAATAAAGGTCTATAATAGAAACCTTTTTAGAGATGTTAATAGATAAATGGTCTAAGAATACTTGTGCAAGTTGGGTAAATGAGAAAAGGGATTGCTGAGGTATAGAGCTATACCAATCCAAGGCAACACCCAAAAGATACATAGGGAAAGTGCAAAGTAATAATGCATCATCATGCCTTATTTAATAACAAACATGTCTAAATGCTTGAAAATGCTATTGTAGGTCCTCTTTACTCTAGAAATGAGTAAATTTAAGGATTTCCCATTGGCTTGAATAAGGGTGAATAGGCACAGAAGGATAAATGGGTTCATTACATATTTGATCATAAGATAACACATTCCTTGAACCAAAAATGGATGTCTCTAGATTAGACATCTTGTCCATCAGCATCTTAATAAGGTCTAGAGGGGGATTAGTCTAAGGGATACCTCCTAAATTATAGGGAACTTGATAGGAAGTAGAGAGAGTGTATGACATATCTTGATGAGGTTGTGTTAGGGCAACATAAGGATAATGAGTCATAAGATAGGGTGTGAAAATAAAAGGGGTTTATCCCATTAGGTTAAAGACTATGCTTTGGTTGGTTATTGTTATTTTAGGTTGGGTTATTGTCATGGTTAGTCTAGATTAAGGGTGAGTCATAACTCAAGTAATTATAGGTGTGAGAGTATATGGAATGGGTATCACTAAATTTTTAAATGAGATAAGACTTTATTGAACTAGTTGTGGTTGTGAAAGTAGGTAAGTTAGACCAAAGTTTAGGTGGGATTGGACAATTGGCGATGCTAAACTTTGGACATTATTTATATTTGGGTTAGTTGTCAAAGTGGTGGTTTGGGTAACCATGGGGAAAATAGTGGAGGCAACTGAAAATGAAGTTGTCTCCATTATAGAGGTTGGCATACCATATATTGGGTCACCTAAGTAATTATGAGTTTGGCTCATAGCAAGGTAATGATGAAGGGCTACCACAATGTGATCAAGAAATTTAGTAAAATCTTGATCTCCCTTAGGAACAATGGGAATTTGGTTAGGGCTAGGAGTATACTCTATATCTAAAGTACGTTCCATGATAGAATCATAAGCAAGAGGGGAAAGTGGAAGTTCTTGTTGTCTTGCATAATCAGAAAGAATTTTGGCTTGAGCTCACATCAATACCATGCAAGAAGAAGTATAAACAGTCTTACTACCCTACCCTCCATTAGTGAAAAAATAAGGAAAAACTAGGTTTAGGTGTAGGTAAGTGGGTTATTTTAGCTTATTATTTTAAGCAAATGAAAATTACATAGTCATCGATGTCAATCACTTGACCAATGTCGGCAGTAAAAGTTTGTTGACATTGATGAGATTAACTAATTTTGGTAGCTAAAATTTGTTTATGTCAGTATAGTTAATTGATGTTGGTCACCGTGATAACTAGGGAGATGGAAAATCTAATGTTTTAGAAGCCTAAAATTTAAAATTAGTTAAAATAGTGGATACAAGAGGTCTATGTAAGAAGAAAGAATATAAGAAAACATGATATAAAAAGTTATACAAACTAAGTATTAGAAATAATATTAATTTTGTGAATCAATAGAAAAATGTCCTTACCAACTCCAAAATACAAAAGGCAATAGAAAAGCATAAAAAGAACATAAAGCCAATAATTATTAAGTCCTATAGATTAATTTTTAGTCTCATGTTAGCATATGCCTTAATCAGATAGTGAAAAGAGAATTTGGTTATCAAAGGTACTAGAAAGCAATCTAGAGCTAGTTTTAGGTTAGTTTTAGTGCTCAAGAGGAAATCTATGCTAGACTAGGTATGTGGCTTGTTATATGATCTTGATCTCTACACTTCATGGACCTAAATCCAAGCCATGATACTTAGCCAAAATAAACCTTGTATTTAGAGTTTATACTCTGCCAGAGAATGAAGTGGGTTCTCCCCTTGGTGGTGAAATCCAAGTAAGATAGCTAGGTAGGGTAAGGTGATCCACCAAGTGATGAAATCCCTTTGGGCCTTTTCTCAGGTGAGTTTAGATGTTTGTTTGTGTGAGTGTGATTTGGTTGTGTAACATAGGTGCATTATAATTCATTCATAATGCTTGTAATTAACTAGGTGAGCTAATATGTAGCAAGCAAACAATGAAATGTAGTAAGTTTTAAACCCAAATTTGAAATGTTTAGATTTGAATGAAAACAAAGATGAAATAGGAGTAGAGAATGATATTCACTATCCTAATGTGCACGCAATATTAAGTAAATAATATATTCTTTTTAACTTGTAAAAAAAATTATAAATTGCTTTTAGAGGTAAAGAGAAAAGAAAGAAAATTTCAATTTATTGCTTTTAAATAAAAAATATAATGTTGAAATTTTCATTTTAAGAGAGAAGAGAAAGAGAAAGTGGAAAAAATGAATTTTTCACTATAATTCACCTATATGAATGTTTAAAAAATAAATGAACCCAAGAAAAACTCCAGGGTCCCTCTGAGCATGCCAAAAATGTTTCACTAAAATTTGTCTATTTCAAGTCTAAATAAAAATAGAGAAGAATGATAAGGATAAGTGATTAGAATGAACCTAGATTGGTTTGTGATCAGAAATTGGGTTTTGATAATGGTTCCAATTTAGAGTTTTAGTGGTGGCACACTGTAGAGCTCTTTGAGATATTTTCAGTGCATTTTTCAAAATCTAAATCTAAGTTTGGGAGCTCCTATTATGGCCATTTGAAGTTGGTTAAAAAATGTCACTTTCTACATGTGGCACATGTTTCAATGTTGTTTTGACATTCAGACCTATCAGAGGTCAACACATGGTAGATTAAAAAGTTTAAAAAAAATGGTTTGATGGCATGCCACATAATCAACATGCCATGTCACTATTTATGCCAAGTAGAGTTATGTGTCTAAGCATGAGATAAGCTCGTTGATTGAGCCATATGGCAAGTTCAAAGGATAATTCATTACCACAAAGACCAAGCAAGGTGGTGAGCCTGAGGGAGTAGGATAGAACTACGGCCAAGTCACATGGAGCCGAGCTCTTTGGCGAGTTTGTAGGCCTAAGCCTGAGCTCAAAATTAAAAAAGATTCTTATGTGGCTAAAGCCACGTGATAAGTGAGCAGCCAAAGGCTTTTTAAAGCTTTATCCTATCCCCAATCTATTGCATGTGGGATAAAACCACAAAGGAAATGGTGCTCAAAGGCTTTATAAAGCCTTGTTTAATCCTCTCCACCCACACATGTGGGATAAAGATAAACCCAAAGTGCAAAAAAAGGAGGAGGCTGATGGTTTTGAACTCTTGACCTACCATCCAAAAGAGATAAACTTTTACTGCTTGTGCTATGGGGGACGAAGTGCTATTTAAGGCATGAATTTCTATTTGAAGTTAAGAAAAAAATTTATTGTGTTTTTATTTTTAAGAGGCTGAGACTTTGTTAAAGATTTGGTAGGCTTATGAAATGGATTTTGATCCATCCTCTGGCCTTAATACATAGTCTTAATACTCTTTTTAGCCAATTTTCATATTTGAGGAGTATTTTTCAAACCTTAGAGGAGATTTTTAGGACTTTTGGAGTGACTTTGCAGGTGTTTATGAAGACTCACAAAATTCAATGGTGCTAGGTTTGATTCAGTCATAGTGAAGGTGAATTTTTGCTTTGAGATATCAGCTTGCAGGAAAGTTGTTTATTGTTTCTAGGTGTTTGAAGTGCCCTTAATAGAAATGGTCCACTCCTTTAGTGAACCCAGAGATGTAGGTGTCAATTATTGAGCCAAACTCCATTATCGTGTTTTGTGTTTTGGTAATTGTCATTTGATGCATGATTTTGTTTTAGAATTATAATTTGATTTTAATTAGTAAATGAACTCATGCAAGTAATTTAAATTTTGACAATTATAACACAATGTTATTTAAAAATGGTTAAATGGTGAATGAAAGTACAAGTCACTGACAATTTCAATCCATTTTCAAAAAACCATGTTTTTCCACTAACTCCTATCATTTTTACAAGTTCAGTTGAAATATTCAAGAATTTGAAGTGATTTAAAGGGAGATATTAAAGTATCCATAAAAAATATTTACACTTCAATTTTAAGTGTAGTGTTTATGGATCAGGTTGGTATCAGAGTGATTAGAATGCAGGGATTGCTTCTAGTTGTGTATTGACAGTTGCTTCTAGAATAGTTAGATTATTGGTTTGCAGATTGATTATATTGTAGTGTGTAATGTGGAATCAGGTGTTTGCGGGAAACCATGGGCAAGTTGTCATAGATTAAGGCCATAAAAGATGAAACCACAATCTTGAGATGCTAGAAATTTGCACTTGAATTACAAGTGGCAAAGTTAAAATCAGAGCTTGAATCCAAGGATGAGCTCTTGATTAGATTTCAATGTGGTGAGTGTGAAAAGGTAAAGCCTTCTACTTTAAATGCAGAGACTATGACTGAGTGCACTATAATTTTTTCACCATAAGAATCTTCATCTTCTTCTACGATTTTAGATTCAAATTCTAGTAATATTTTTTTTGGTGATTTTGAAAGATACACTAAGGGCATAGGATCTAAATTGTTGTTTAAAATGGGTTATAATGGAGGAGGACTTGGTAGAGATAGCCAAGGTATATCTAACCCAATTCAGGTTGAGCATAGACCTCTTCGTGTAGGTTTGGGTTATACTAGTGTGCAAGTGGATGATGGATAAGTTTCTTCCATGGCTAAAGGAAGATGAGCTTCCAATAGTGAAAGTTCTAGGCTACTAGTTCAAAGGTGTAAAAATAAATGAGGTATTGAGATTCCACCTCCTGATTCTTACACTAAATCTTCTGATCCAATTGATACTTTTAAGAAGTTTGGATATAATGTATAGAAGATAATGCAATCATTTCCATGCACTTTTTGTGGGATGAATAACCATAGTGCTAAGACTTGTTGGAAATGAAAAGCTTTGTTTAAGTAGAGTGCATGTTTGAAAGACCATTCTCATGTTAAGTTTGGAATTGGCAAAAGGGGACCCTCACCTAAGAAGGATATTTGCACTGATTGTAAAGTGAGTGGACATAGGATTGATAGATGTTTTAAGCTTCATTCATCTTCACATTCAAGTAATGTTAAAACTAAGATGATTTACAAACCTCTCACTAAGGTTAATGAAGCTAATTCAATCCATAATGTAGTTGACAATACAATCTAGGATAAGGTAAAACCTACAAGTGAAAATCCATTTAAGAGGTTAAGTCAACAATATGCAATTGATAATGAATCCACAGAGACAATCAATTTCACTAGGAAGAAAGAATTGGTTAAATGGATTATCACTACATTCTTTTTGCAAAGCATGGTTATAAATTCACTTAAGGGAATGAATAAGCTTTGATAGATGTATATTAGAGTTGGTGGGAACACTTCAAGATAGGTTTACCATATGAAGTTTTTCAATTCTCACTTTTTGATAACTCTAAGTTTTTTATCTCCAAAATATACTGTATGGGTTGTCTAATAATGGATAAGACATTAACTCATTTGAAATAGTTGGGGATATAGTAGAGTGATGTTGTGAATTTTTTCCTTACAACATATGACAGTTAGACTACTATTTTGAATGTATCTATTTTGGCATAGAGATGTTTAGATGCATTTTTTTAAGACCCTTTGGGCATGTTTAGATGTTAGGCAACATACACTTTTGGTTGTTTGCATTTTCTTAGCATATAAGTCCCATACTAGGGAATTGTATTGAAAAATTTCCACAACATTTATTGTATGTTGTTGGCATTATAAAATTGTCTTGCATCTACATTGGGAGTTGTTTCAGTTTTTGGCAATTCACCAATTTATAGGATGTGACATTTGGGTCGGTAGTTTGTTATGTTGTAATCACTTTGGTAGTTGTAGATTCACTTACTCATGCCTTTGGATTAGGAATTTTTATAGTTTGATTTTGAATCATTTTAATGTAATTATTTATACCTCTTTCTATTATTGGGTTATATTTTCATGGATGTAGTATACCAATTTGCAGTTTCAAGGGATATTGGACTTTTGGAGACCAAAATCCTTCCATTAGGGAGGTGTTATCAGAAATTGGGTTTTTATAATGGTTAAAATTTAAATTTTTAGTGGTGGCACACTATAGAGCTCTTTGAGAGCTTTCCAACGCATTTTTTGGAATGTAAATCCGAGTTCGGGAGCTCCTGTTATGTCCATTTCAAGTTGGTCAAAAAATGTCGCTTTCTACATGTGGCACGTGTTTCAATGTTGTTTTGACATTTGGACCTATCAGAGGTCGACACATGGCAGATTGAAAAGTTAAAAAAAATGGTTCGATGACATGCCACATCATCAACATGCCATGTCACTATTTATGCCAAGTGGAGTTAAGTGTCTAAGCATGAGATAAGCTCATTGATCGAGCCATATGGTGAGTTCAAAGGATAATTCATTGCCACAAATACCAAGCAAGGTGGCAAGACCAAGCAAGGTGGTGAGCCTAAGGGAGTAGGATAGAACTACAGCCAAGTCACATGGAGCTGAACTCTTTGGTGAGTCTGCAGGTCTAAGTCTGAATCCAAAATTAAAAAATACTCTTATGTGGTTGAAGCCACGTGATAAGTTGGCAGCCAAAGGCTTTTTATATCCTTATCCTATCCCAAATATATTGCATGTGGGATAAACCCATGGAGGAAATGGTGCTCAAAGGATTTTTAAAGCCTTGTTTAATCCTCTCCACCCACACATGTGGGATAAAGATAAACCCAAAGTGCCAAAAAAGGAGGAGGCTGATGGTTTTGAACTCTTGACTTGCCCTCCATAAGAGATAAGCATTTACTACTTGTGCTGTCTGGGTCGAAGTGCTATTCAAGGCACAAATGTCTATTTGAAGTTAAGAAAAAAAATTACTGTGTTTTTATTTTTAAGAGGCTGGGACTTTGTTAAAGCTTTGGTAAGCTTATGAAATGGATTTTTATCCATCTTCCAGCCTTAATACATAGTCTTAATACTCTTTTTAGCCAATTTGCATATTGGAGGAGTATTTTTCAAACCTTAGAGGATATTTTTAGGACTTTTGGAGTGACTTTACAAGTGTTTATGAAGACTCATGGAATTCGAAGGTGCCAGGTTTGATTCAGTCACGGTGAAGGTGAATTTTTGCATTGAGATATCAGCTTACAAGAAATTTGTTTATTGTTTTCAGGTGTTTGAAGTGCCCTTAATGTAAATGGTCCACTCCTTTGGTGAACCAAGAGATGTAGGCATCAATTATTGAGCTAAACTCTCTTATCATGTTTTGTGTTTTGGTAGTTGTCATTTGATGTATGATTTTGTTTCAGTTTGCTGATTTGATTTTAATTAGTAAATGAACTTAGGAAAGTAATTTACATTTCTACAATTATAACACAACATTATTTAAAAATGGTTAAATAGTGAATGAAAGTACAATTCATAGACAATTTCAATCCATTTTAAAAAAACTGTGTTTTTCCACTAACTCCTATCATTTTTACAAGTTCAGTTGAAATATTCAAGAATTTGAAGTGATTTAAAGGGAGATATTAAAGTATCCATAAAAATTATTTGCACTTCAATTTTAAGTGTAGAGTGTATGGATCAGTTTGCACATTGTATCCAGACATTATGAGCACTCTTATTTTTTTAGGGACTCCCTACAAGTAAGAAAGCACTACCATAAAATATTTCTTAGTAGATAAATGATTGGGTTGCCAAGCTACGCGCTTGTTCTAGGAAGTGTGAAACTTTCTTAGAGATGACAGTCCACTTTTGAGAGACAAAAGAGTAATAAATAACTAAAAAAGAGGTAAAGAGAGAATGAAAGAGAAATAATGTTACCATTATTTGTAACTTGAGTGTAGCAAAGAGTAATAAAGTGCAGGTGTTATATTCTATTTGTATTTTAGAAGTTATTTGGGTAGGTTTTAGAAAGGTTAGGGAATCCATAGTCACCGATGTTTATAAGGAAGTGACTGAGATCAGTTATTCTACTGGTGTCAATGAGTGAAGGTGACTAATGTTAGTTAGGCTACCAGGGTCAGTAGGGGCAACAATTACCTAGGAGTCTACAGAAGGCTTTTTCGAGTCTGCAAATTGGTTTTGGTCAGGTCTAGGAGGTTGGAGAGAGTAGTGAGAGAGAGAGTATGATTTAGATCGATCTAGTCAAAGATTTGGAATGTTAGGTAAAGGATAAATAAGTAGGGAAGATTTATAACTCTCTCATGAGGGTTCAGTTAGGAATGTGTAAAGTAATGAATAATAGAGATAAAGTGATAGAAAAGTAAATGCTTAAAGGACATATAGAATAAGTGATGTACTTAGCTATAGTGGTAACTGAATGATGAGTTCCAAATTTATGGCTCTTATTAGGTATTCTAAATTGATACCCTAAATAGAGAGGACAAGTGGGTGTTGTTGGTCCTCAAGAGCTTTGTCCCTAATTGTGATTGAATTATGCAAGATAATAGTAAGCTAAGATGTCAATAGTTGAATGTTGAGAGCTTGAATGTAAGTAAGAATGAATTTTATTAATTTTTACTGACTTGAACTTAGGTTGGAGTTTGGCTTATATCACTGAAATCAATGATCTTAGTGATGGCAGTCATGGGTTGATCGATGTTGATGGTCTTAGAATAGGTAAAGCTTACTATTTTTCACTTGTTTTCTATTACTCTTCATGTCAAGTTTGGCACCCATTACAAAATGGTAAAAATAAGAGGTTAAGACAGAGGCAGTTGATTAGGAATTTAGTTTTGAGGCGAGAATAAGTCTTAGGTGGTTAGGGTGAAGGGACAAAATCTTGAGGTGACTCATCAGCTGAGAATCAGTCTTAGGGTGAGGTGCCCAAGTAAGGTGGCATAAAGGGTTTTTAATTAACTTAATTAAGTATTTTAAATTAATTAAATGTGTGAGGGGTAAAATCATGGGTTAGGGAGGCTAATTTTTTTTATTAGAAATGGGCTTAAGGGGGTTTTAAAATAGGTGGTTTTGCATGTGTGTGTGTGATGTAATTTTGGCTTTTACACACCACTCCATGTGGAACATTTTATTACCAAGTCATGCCATTTGGATTGAAGAACACTAGAGCCACATATCAATGTTCCATGACTATAATTTTATATGACATGATGAATGATATTTTTGAGGACTATGCTGATGATATACTAGCAAAATCAAGAATAAGCGCTAGACATCTTGATTTTCTATAAAGAATCTTTGAGAGGATTCATGAATATAAAGTCTACTTAAATATTTAAAAATGTGTCTTTGGAGTCACATCAGGGAAATTTTTAGGTTTTATTATATCAAAAAGAGGGATTGAATTCAACCCTACCAAGGTCAAGGCCATTATGGAGATGCCTCCACTAAACAATCTCAAACAACTACAAATCTTGAAAGGAAAGATCCAATCTATACATAGGTTTATTTCTTAATTGGCACATAAGTGCCACCCATTTAGCCACCTTTTAAATAAAGGGGTAAATTTTTTAAGGGATGAATATTGTTAGATAAAATTTATGCAACTCAATAGATATTTGGTCAATTTCCATTCTTGAGACTGCCAACACTTGCAAGACCATTTCTTCTTTACATATCAATGGTAGAGCATGCACTAGGAGGAATTTTGTCCCAACATGATGATCAAGGTAAAGAACATGCCATATTTTATCTAAGTCACACTCTAGTGGATTATGAACATAATTATACACCTATTGAGAATTTATGTTTGGATATGGTATTCATTACTTAGAAATTGTGACATTATATGTTAAACAACAAAACTATTGTTATCGCCAAGGTGGACCCTCTCAAATTCCTCTTATCTAAAGTAGATCTTCAAGGAGATATGGATAAATGCATTATGCTCCTTTGGTGAATTTGACATTAAGTATCAGAATTAAAACTCAATCAAGGGGTAGGTTATTGCTGATCAACTTGTAGAAGCCCCTATCATAAATACTCGACCTCTAAAATTCAACTTTCTATATGATTCTATTATGGAAATATAACTAGCATCACATGAATATGAACAATGAAAGTTATATTTTAATGGATCTTTTACATCTCATGGATCTGGAGCCAACATATTATTTATTAAACCTCAAGGGGATCTTATTCCTAAAGAATTTCATATATAATTTCATTGTACAAATAATATGGCCAAGTATGAGACATTGATTATAGGGCTTTGCCTTGCCATACACTAGGATATTTAGAGCTTGAAGGTCTATGGTGATTCTTAATTAATCATCAATTAGATCACTAATTAGTATCAAACTAGATATGATAAGCTTGTTCCTTATAAGATAATTATTGATAATCTCAAAGGTCATTTTAAATATCTATAGTTTGAACAAATTCCAAGCTCAAATAACAAATTGACTAATGTAGTGGCAATAATTGGTATATTTATGCTCCCTTGTCTATGGCACAAATGCTATTATCCCAATAGATATTGAGCTTCCATTCTTGTTAGTATCACTAGAGTAAATTAAAGATGATGAGGACTATAGAGTTTCAAGGTTACAAAAACTAAAACTTATTGATGACAAGCATTTAGTTGCCCTATAAAACTTGAATTCAATTCAGAATAGATTACAGAGAAGCTATAAAAATTACATTCCCCCTCAAGAGTTTGAGATTGGTTATTTAGTTTTGAAAGAAAACTCTCAATAAGAAAGGTGTGTTTCAGCCTAATTGGTTGGTACCATTTGTTATCATGGCAAACTATCAATCAAGACCATATCAACTAGCTAAGCCAAATGGTGAAGAACTTCTAGAGCCTATGAACATTGTGCAACTTAAGAGGTTATATGCATGAACAACTTCAAATCATTGTCTACAAGATCCCTTACTTGGGGGAAACTTGTGCCTAAGTCTTCTATCCCACCATTTTATACTAGCTTGGACTATTATCATATGAACCTTATTACTTTCACAATTCTATATAGTGAAAGCTTTCAAACCATTGGTACTCTGAACACCTTTTGTGCTATCTTGGACCATCCTAATTTAGACCATATTATTTGGACCATTCTCTTTATAAACCATATTATTTTTTACATATTGGGCTTATTGCACCTTAAACAATTTTGTCTTTTAAATCGCTTATGATCCCGATTAAATCTCATTAGCATAATGAACACCTTCAATGAAATTTTATAAAGTAGTTCAGCCATAATAGTATTTTAAAGCTTCTTTTATAGAAAAGTTAAAAATAACATACTCTCAGCTCATCATCTGTCTACAACATGGTTCTTTAGATTAATTTCACATTGCAAAATATTATATATTACATTTGTTATTTTTTGATGAACATTGTTTTTGTCTTTTCAAGATCCTAACTCTCACTAATTTGTGAACATGTGCCATTACAGCTAGATTTAGCTATTATTGGAAATTTTAGTTAGTTCCACGGTCCATTATTTATATCCATGAAGTCCATTACAACTATCTTAGCTATTTTATTGGAACTTCTACTCTTAGATGAGCATCTCCTTAACTAGATAGTCCCACCTTGTGCATATTTTATCCTAAAAACACCAAAAACATTGGAAATAATTTAAAAATACCAAAGGCATTAGATAAATAATCCATAAAAGAACAAAAATATTTTCTTACACTTTTTAACATTCTTATCCTCATGCTCTTACCATTTTTCAACCATTTTATCCTATTGACTTTTTGTTGTGTTAGTCATCTTGTTCCACACACTTGCCATTTTGTAGGATTATTTTCTCTTGTCCCACCATGTTGTCATTTTTCAAGACCAATATCATTTTATAAGTCTTCCCTTTTATTATATATCATTAATCATATGTTTCTTATCATGATCATGTATTCTATCCCACTTCTTGGGAGAACTACATTTGGCCTAAAGTTCATGTTGGAACATGCATCCATAGAACTATGCATGTAACATCCACTTGTCTTGTACATCTAGATTTAGAATTATCATTAGCTATAGGTATTCAAATTTGAACCATATACGTGTAAATTAAATTCCATGTCATTATGATTTATTCACATTTATGTTTTCTAATTTAATTTGTAAAGCAAGTACTTTATGCTCAAGTTTCAAATTCGTAACATCAACATTGCTCTGATGAATAGTTCTTAAGAACACGTTGCATAATATAGGCTCATGATTTGAAAATTTAAATCTATGTACCATGTATTTTAGCACTCTAATCTATTATTATATGTGCATCTCTTTGCATACGTCACGAGTCTAATCAATTCTTGGTCAATTTTCATTAGCCCTCATTCCATTCTCTCTTACTTCTTGATGAACTACATTGGCCTAAAGTTCATGTTGGAACATGAGTCCATGGAACTAGGTACGAAAAATCCACTTGTCTAGCACATTTGGAGTCATCTCAGCCATCTTCATTCTTATTTTCATCTCTTTCATCACTTTATGCATTCTTGTATTCCTAATTTTTATGGCTTTTTTAAGCTATTCCACCATTGCAACTATTTTTGTGCTCACTCTCTTTAAATATATGTTTTAGGTTATATTCTTGAGCTACTTTCTTGTAAATTTACCCATGCTAGAGAACCACATTTGAACCTACCATTAGAATCAAATGATCCCTATATAGGCAAACCATTATTTATTCTTTATCAATGATCAAAATTATCCCTAATGGGGCAAAATTATTTCATCATGATTAAATATGCTCTACTGGGGAACTTCTTATTATCATATTTATGGAGACCATGTTCTCCTTTTCCTATAATTATAATATTTCCACACTTTTTCCCATGATGGAATTATTTTAGTTTGAAAGTTGTCTCAATATTGGTCAAAGTTGTAAGCATGCAACTTGCACTCTCAAATTAGGTGTGTTCAAAGTGTGTCACTTATATGTTTGAATTGAATCACTCCAATTCCCCCCATATTTGGGGCCCATTATACCTATAATTATATTTTGATCATTAATGGTATCCATAAGTGCAAACATTAGCTTATTTGGATTTGATCTATTCTATGGGTTAATCTCCCATTATTCCTCTCTTTTCGAGAGTCCATCCTTCTCTTTCATCCTAGTATTTCCTCTCGAGGGGGAATCATGGGTCATTTCTAATTTATTCTTGACAATTATTTTATTTTAAAAGATGATGCTTGACTTGAATGTCTTGTTACACCTTTATAAAAAGGGAAAAATTGTAGACATCCAATTCTTAACACCATTTGTGTTAAAATTTTCAATCTTACTCGAATTGCACTCAAATGCACATTTTAGGTAATTGACTTGAATTTCACTCAAATGCACATTTTATGTCAAAATCACATTAGCTTCATTTGATTATTTAATTATTTAGATTTATATTAGCTTCATTTGATAGGTAATTAGATAGTTTCAATAACATGAGCCTAGGTTTTATGGACTATTCTTGAGACATTAGAGGAGTTTTGCACCATTGTTGATGAAGACAAGAATGCTTGATCAAGGGGAGAACATGTTTTTGAGATGATTTTGAGAAACAGAGTCACTTGGGAAGGTAATGGTTTACTTTATTTAATTTTTATCTTATTATTATCAAAACCCCACATGAATAGATTGGCTTGACTTAATTAGCTCTCTATGCATTTTTTTAATCCTTTGGACTAATGCTTGACTAATCATTTCTTGTAATCCACTCTACACAAATTTCACAACAAGATATATTCTTCAGCATTTGTGTATCAATAAATTAAATTTAGATTTTCATTTTTTTCAAATTACGCTATGACCAAACACCCGAGATTATGCCACATGGAACAATATCCATAACTTGGCTATGCAGAAGGATGACCAATCCAAACATAAATCCCAAAAATCATGAGCCCCTGAGATTATGACATGCATCATAATCTTGCTAACCTAACTATGTGGGAGATTATATTAATAATAAAATAATAAAACATCAAAGAGGTGTCCAAAACCTGAACACCTATGATTAACATGTGGCATGTGCATAAATATGAGATAATCTTTTATGGTCTCAAGGACATCACCTGATTCAAATTAAACAAATAGTTCATGATCTAATCAAGTATTGACAAGTGGCATCTCAGTCATCCCAATTAATTTAAATCACATTGACCTAAGCACTCGATTAATGTATGAATTATTTTTCATTAAGAAATAAACCACCTAGGCTTATTAGAAAGACCATGAGCCTTCAGACTAATTTACACATTTAGATAGATGTGATTTATTTATAATAAGTTTAACTAATTTTTAATTATTTTCAATTCTTTTAAATAATTTAGACTTATTAAAAATACATTACATAGATGTGGTTTATTTGTAATAAGACCAACTAATTCTTTATGAAGTCCATTTTATTTATGATAGATTTTCAACTACTAATTATCTTTCATAATTTTAAATAATTTGGACTTATTATAAATACATTAGATAGATGTGATTTATTTCTAATAAGCCCAATTTCATCACAATATAGTCTAATTTATTTATGAAAGTTTTCAAAAATTTAGACTTTTGATAAGTCCATATTATCTAAAATAGTCCTTTGTCTATCAATGACCATGTATATCATTGGATAAAATATTTCCATAATTATTTGAATTTGATTTCTAAATGGATATACATGGGTAAGGCTAAAGACATAACAAATCATATTTTAAATATAGTCATAATATGGCTCCCAATCCTCATCTTATGACAATCAATATGGCATTCATGACATCTACCAAATATGACATCATATTGAAATTTACATTTATTTATTTGGATTGTACATATGAAATTTCAAATTAGAACTAATGATCTCTCCAAGGCTTATAATCTCGTCATAACTTAAAATGATGTCCAACAAAGGCACCTATATTTCATGGACATAAGAAATACTAGGGAACCATATAATCTATATCATAGCACCGTAGCTACTTTTATCCCTAGTATGATTTAGCTATGGGAATAGACTAAATTGGGTCTTGAATTGTAAAATTATGTATGTTTATGGTCCATTTTTTAATTTATCCTTGACTATATGTTTTGCTAACAAGGCATCAACCATAGGCCAGTTATAGGTTATCTCAAGAAATAGGATACCTACAATACTTCTAAAATATGTTCCATGTGATTTATTCCATAGGTATCATGTTATGTCAAAAAAGCAATATATTTATATAAATTTAACTGTTGGTAAATAAATTATAAAACAAGTCAATACAAGGCATTACCTCTAATTTTGTTATGACATTGTGTAAACTCACTACCTTGATTACCAATATGTCATTGATATATCTTATTATAAATATGGAAAACTGATATTCTTCCCTATATCTATCTATTGCATCAACCTTGAGACAAATGTCTGAATAGTGAATAAGTTTGTGTTCTAATGCCACCAAATCGAATACTATATCCATATACTCTATAGTTCTATTAATGGAAAATGAAAATGGAAGATTATCACGAGATGAAGATTCCATTGAAATTATATGGAAGTATATTTGAGTACACTATAAATCTAGGGTCTTTTAATTCATGGGGAAGCTTAAATTCACAAATTCCATATGATAAAAAAAAGGTAATGTAATCGATTTTTTCTCTAAAAGCCACATATATTGAAAATATATCATTGGGATCATGAATTGAAAGCATTGAGTTGATAATTTGTGAAAATTTCAGGTAACTACTTTTGATGAGTTACCCATTTATTTATATTTAATTTGAATTTTTATTTTGTAATGTCAAATTTTAATAGGTTTGTCTCCCACTTGGTATCTTATCAATGCTTTTGGATGCTTATTAATATTAAAATTATATGTATCTTTTTATATCACTTTGGGGTCTTTCTTTCATGTCTTGAACTTGATCTAATCACAAAAAGACACATGGTACTATGTCACTTACTAGGTGTTGGGATCTTACTTTTGTACTCTGGTATTTTGATTGTGGGTGAATGGGATTGAGATAATTGACAAGATATATCTTTCCTAGAGGATCCTTGGATATCAAATTTGTACATCCCTCTAACAAGGCATATATTCCATTTATTCTAACATATAGAAGGCCCTCACTTGTGTAGAGGTTTACAGGACATTATTAACTATCTAAATAGTTGGGGTCATATATGAGTAGGATGGTATCATGTGGATAACCCTCACTTGTTTAGAGGGTTGTGGTGAATTTTTAATTATGTAAATATTTTTTGGGCATGGATGAATGTGATGGTTGCATGTGGATGACCCTTAATTATCATCCTCCCTAAGCTACTTCATAGTGCATGCTTATTGCTTGGGTTCTGATTATGTGAGATAGAGACATATGGAGTGATATCACTTATCCATATGCATGTTGAGTTATAAATATTATCATAAGAATAAAGTAGTTTTGGATGAGAAATATCATTCTAATTAGCATAGTCTCATGAGTTTAGATATTTGGGGTCATTCAAAATATAACTATTATAGTGAATGAATGAAATGATGAAATTTATCAAGATCATGATAACTCAGAGATAAAAATAGAAAACATTAGTCATAAAAATAAACAGGTATATGTTAGGAATGGTAAAAACATTGGAATAATCTAAGATATGAAGAGTTATCAACAAAAACATCACAATAAAAGCTATATCTATGATATGTAAAAATAAGGAAGATCATATATTATTCAAAACAAGACATGCTATTATAATAGGAAGTCCTTGCATAAATAGGCAAGACAAAACTAGAAACTAGCCTAACTAAGCAATATGAGATAAATTCTCACATAAGACAAACTAGGAAAAAGATGTAATACCTAGATAAAGAATAGAAAACATGATAAATACATACTCTAACACCCCACCTCAAGTGAAGATAGGGGATAATAATAGCCTAAAAAGAATAATGGCATATCCACACTATGAGTCTCAATAACTAGGCTAGATAAGGTACTCATGTAAAATATGTATCCATAAAATAAAGAAGGAAGATGTCCTCATAAACACCACCCAAGGACAACTTTTGAAACCCCTATAATGCCACATATTTAAGGGAAATAAGGTGATGCAAAAGGATTTGTTAAGATGTATGCAACATTATACTGAGTCAAAATGTACTCCAAGCTAAGAACTACATCTTAAATGTCTTGATGAATGAAGTGAATATGTACATCAATGTGCTTGGTTTGATGGGGATAAAATAAGTTGTGGGATATGTGAATTACACTCAAATTGTCACATCAAAATATAGTAGTTAAATCCTACATGAAGCCAAAATCTATCAAGAAATGATGAAGCCAAAGATCCTACTGACTAATTGTAACTGTTACCCTATACTTAGCCTCTATAGATGAAAGTGCAATAACCTACTAATTCTTACACAACCAAGTAATAGGTGAATAACCAATAAAAAACTATGTAACTAGAAGTGGAACGCCTATTATCAAGAGAACCTACCTAATCTAAATTGGTGTACCCAACCAACTAAATATAACCCCTATTGTTGTTGAGGTATTTTCCTAGTGTTGGTATTAAGGCATTGATGTTGTCATTGATTTCAAAGTTAAGTTGAATGTCCTTTATGTTAAAAGTCAGAATTGATGTCATGCTTGGTAAAATAAGGTGTGATAAAAAATCTTTGTCTCTATATTGAGAATTTTTTTGAAGTCAACATAGTAATTTTTTTAAGGATTAATGACATGTTAATATCATGCTCAAGAAATAAGGGAAGCATCTTGATTGAACTCTAAGTATTGAGGAGCATACAAGGTAAACACATGGGTAAACAAGTCCTTATTTTCTATATGAGGTCTTGGTACAAGGTTATGATGTGATTTAGCTCATAGTCCTATTGTCAGTATCTTTGTCTTTAGATAATTATGTTTGAGTAATGACATTATTAAGAGCTATCTTGTTTGTGTCTAAATTCTAAGTATTAGGTACCTTGAATAGCCTAGTCTAGCTTTGTAAAGAAGTTGTATACATGAAGCATGGTAAATATTTGTGATTTGGGTCAATATAGGCACGATAAAGTGTCTTAATATATGTTAGTAATGAGCAAGAGATAAATAATATTAATAATCAATTTCAAGGTCTAGTGTTGAGGCGTAATTTTTACATGAAAGACCTAGTGAATTGGCATAGGTTTGGTAGCATGATGATTTGAGACATTTGAGACCTATGTGAGCAAGTTTGGTAATGTATGAGTAGGATATGAGATCACATGGCATGTGGATGAGGTTTTGAAGATACTTCAAAAGGTTTCAAATCATGATCATAGTATAAGCATAATTGGAAGTGTAAGTCCTCATATACAAGTGAACTATAGTAGCCTAATGAGGGGTCAAGATAATTTCCAAAGGTGGCATAGATCTTGAAAAAAATTAAAAAGATAAGATAGGTCATGTTAAGTATTTGGACAAATTTTTAAGTCAATACCTAAAGGAGAAAGTATGAAAACCTATGATAAGGTTCCTTGTGTGAATAAAATGGGGTGTTACAGACCTGAGAAGAGATTTATTGTAATCATTGGCACATGAAATATTTTAATTAGATATTTATCACTTCATTAAATTTGGGTAAGGTTCCTATCTTTATTTTTGTAGCATTGGTTTTTAATATGAAGGGAAATACTTTATGAGTGATTGCTAAGAAGTGAAACTAGTCAAAACCCTTATAATGACCCAATAAGAAAGATATATTTGATTATGGATCATAAAGGTCATATTTAACTATTTTTATGTTTGTAACATATAAAATTACTCTCCAAGTATTATCTAGGTGGTTATTTTGTGTCAAGAGAATGATTATAAGCTATAAAAAAACCCCTTATTTTTATGATTTTTATGTAGGAGGCAAGGTTGACAAAATAAAAACATGAAAATGGATGAAGAATGATGTTTAATACTTATATTTTTTGATCATGAAATTTTATATTCATTTTTTATACCAAAAAACGTGCTTAGCTGGTCATGTAAGTTAGCCTATCTTTAAATAGGCCTAATGAGCAAAATAGTGAGAAAACTAGGCAAGAATAAGAATGAGATTAGGGATTGTTTAAACACAACTAGGGATGGATCCTCATGCATGGGGTAATTATTAAATACAAATCCATCCTATCCCCTTGGTTTAGAATTTTTTTATTATTCCTATACTCAAGAAAAAATTTATCATCAAATTGGTCTGTCTAACATAGGAAAGTCTGTGTAGAGTAAAGTAGTGAGATTGGTTTCTAAGACCAATATTGATATATGACCATGAAATATATATTTTGAGATATGATATAATTATGATAAATTTTCACACCAACTCATTTTAATATCAAATAATTATTCTCCCAAGTGTTTTATTACTTTATTTTCTTGATTGTGGTTTTGGTGCTATATTCAACTTTCTATGTGCATGTGAAAATAATTTTACACTAATTTGGAGGATAAAATGATATTAAAGGTGTTATAAAGGTCATATAGGATAATTTTAATGTATTTTTACTCATTATAAGTCCATTTTAAAGTATAGAGATTCAAATGTTTTTGACTGTATGTTGACAATGTTTGGTGGTTCTAAGTAAGCCTTTTGCAAGAGTATTCTTTAGGCCTTTTAGCTTGTGTGATGAAAACCAAAGAATATAGCTAATTATTTTAAGTCATAAATATATTATTTATATTATTTTATCTATGTGTTATGTGGGAAATTTTTGTATATGGTTTATATTTACAAGACAATCTTTCTAGAAATTAGAAGGCCTAATGGCGAGTAGATCTAATTAGATGGTTCAAGGAGTCAAAAGAGCCAAATGGTGTTTAGGACATAAGGAAATATTATTATTGGTATATTAAAATTAAATAATAATTGATTAATCCATTTTTTAATGATCAAAGTGTTCAAATTAGGTATAAGTGAAATGTGTGCTTAAGGAAGGCTTAATTACATTAGGTCTCTATTGGGCTTAATGGTGGTTTTAGCCCTTAAAGGAAATGATTGACCTATGTAATGTTATTTCATTTCTGAAATGTGTGTAGTGATATATTTAAATCATAACAAAAGAATTATGAGGTCCTTTTCTAACCAATATGGGTATGAGAAATAATCAAGTATAAAGTCAAGGCCCAATAAGCCTATTTTGACAAGTTAGAGTATTGAGTTATTGAGTGAAGGATATAGAGTTTTGGAGAATAGGTTAAGGGATTGGATATAATCATATAGAGGAGATGAATATGCCATGTGTATCTAATTGTGTTTCTAAATGTGTTGAGTAAGGCCATTTGACCTAATTCTACTAAGGTAAGGGCTAATTGAGCAAGAAGGCTTAATAGGTTGTTTGAGAGAGAAAGAAGTGTGAGAAGTGAAAATAGAGGAGGTCATATTTATTTTAGTAATAAATATATGTCCAAGGGTGATAAGATATTCAATTTAGCTGAGTTAGTGCTTGTTTTCATAGGGGGTTTGAGCCTCCTTCAAAGTTGAAATTTTCTAAAGGCACTAGCTGAGTTAGTGCTTGACTAGTGAGGGGTTGGTGCTCCTTATGGGGTTGGTACCTCACTAAAAGTCTGATTAATTAATTATAGGATAGTATTCCAAGTTGTGAATCAGTGGGTTTTCTTCCCCTAGAGGGTTTCCCACATATATTTCATGTTATTATGGTGTTTATTTTCAAACATGTTTGTGTATGTGTTGTCATCAAATTGTGCACAAGGACAAGTGTCCAAAGGTGGAAATAAGATAAAATTCATGTTAATTATGTGAAGATTCATTAAACTAATTTTAACATCATTCTCTCCCAAATTAGCCTCTTCTCCAAGTGTGGCGTAGCAATCTCCTCAATCATTCTCTCTTGTGAAACTACCTTCATGTTGGGCTTTCAAGAGCACTCAAATGTAGGTTAGGGATAAGTTTTTCATGTAAATGAGTTATATGAGAGATCAAGTAATTGATTTGAACATGTTTCCATCCCAAACTGAGCACCTTCCTTTATGTGGTGTTGAAACTAAGCATCTTTGATTAATGAAACTCCTTCTTGACAAGTGGCAAAAGGTAAGAGTTTGATCATGAGATATCTTGGATTGTTTAATTTTCATACAAATGACACCTATAAATCATATTTGATCATCTCAAATAGATAAATTACCTGAAATCATCAATTCCTCTCTTAGGTGTCACAAGGCCTCTTTGTCTCATTAGGCCTAATTTGGCCAAACTAACTAAAACTTAGATTTAGATAAATTAGTCAAATATTTATTCATGTAAGGATCATCTTAATCATATTGGACTAAAAAAAATCCATTTATAATAATCAATCTTTCACCAAGACCCCATTTTGCTTATAGAGCCTTTATTAGGCTTAGTCCTCTTGTAGCCCTATTTTTTTACAAATCCACTTGTGCAGGAGAATGTATAGAATTAAAAGACTAATTAAAACCATTTTTTATTACCCTTTTTCCTAATTTTTATTTTTTCTGAGTTTCATAGTGCTACACTCAAATCAAATGTGTTTTTTGATCAATTAGTCCTCCCAATTAGGCCTCTTTAGCCTAGAAGACCAAAAAAGCTCAAAAATGGCTCTTGCACATGTGAAAGATCATAGAAATGTCTTATTAACTTTAAAATGACCCATAAAATTATAAATATAAAATTTTAGCCTCAGTTTCATTGTGGATGTATGAAAACTCCAAAATGGCCAAAAGACTAGTCTAGGTCTTTTTGCATGCTAGATAAGGAAAATGGATGTTGGGTGAATACTGAGCTTAAAATTGATTTTAAAATAATATATGAAGGTATATAAAATATTATTAAATAATAATACACCTCATTATAACCTCTGAATAACCTATTTACCTTGAAAGCAACTTCCAATCTACCTTTTCTTCATTTCTCCACTAGCAACAAACTCATGGTGACTACAACCTTTATGATGTATGGTACCCTTTTTTCCCCAAAAAATTATATAAAGGTTTTATACATTTAAATTAATTTTTTAAATATTAAAAAATATTCACTTGGGTTTTACTTTCCTTTTGGTTACCAATTTCATCATTTTTCCCAAAACTGTCTTCTTTGTGCATGAAAAACTGCCCCTGCTCTGAGACAAAACAAAGGGGATTTTTATCTATTTTAATTAGAAACATTATAATTTAATATGTTTATAAATTTATTTATGGTAATATATACCAAATTTTATCACTTGAAACCAAGTTTTGATCACCAAACTAACACCATTTCCAATGTAGACTTCTGAATAAAGCAAACTGTGAGGGTGAGTAGGATATGACTATGTTTAGATGTTTTATAGATTAAATTGAGATACATTGGGACATTTATTTACCATAAATTCCTTATAAAATCTATTCAAACCATATTTTAGTTAATTTCCCCCTCAAACACTTCTTCATGCTCTTGGAAATCTTGTTAGGTCCATGATTGCCCATAGGGATATCTCTATTTTAGGCCTGGATATAGGTTACTTGTGCTAGGGTCATTATTTTAAGACACAATAAAAACATATTATTTATTTTAACACCCACATATTATTCTCTTCTATTTTTTATGGCTAAAACTCGCTCTTTTTTCACCAATACATCTTTTCACCTCACTAACATGTTTACGACTGAGACATCCTATAAACCCTACCTATAGTATGATTTAAATATTTTATTGATTATTTTTTTCATTATATCATTTTTTTTATGATACAAACCATATTAATTAATTTATATCACTTATAAAACTTTCAAACCATACACCAATTTATGCTTAAGTTTCCAACTAGTAACCTTGTCTACCTTGACTATGTTTTTGTGAGTTTAGGGGCTTACAGGTCATGACCTGAGCTTAATTTGGTATTAATTATCCTAATTTACGTGTTAATTTAGTTCATATGAGTCATCAATTAATTTTTATTACCTATAAACCTTATAAACTATCATTAACTCATGCATAAGCCTTCAATTGGATCATCATCTGCCCTATTTGGGTTGAGACAACCATGTAGGTGATTTTATGCAAGATTTAGGACTAGTCCATGATTTTTTTAGGTTTAAAAAGGTTAATTTATGTCACTTATCATCTTAATACACATTATGAAATCTAAACCAAGTTCAAACTCCAAATTTCTTCCTCACTGCCAACATGCCTCACATGACTATGTATTAGGATGCCTGTAGTTATATTTAGCTTTGTCCACCTGTAAGTTATCAAGGACCATTTTTATCATGGTAATGAAGGCAAGAATTTTTATTTCATGGTGCTAGAGATAATAAGGTTTACTTTCCAAAACTCCCATACTTTTTTCACACCCTTTGAACATGGACTATGTTTCAAGCTAATCCACAGGTCTAAGACATCTTTTGCCCTACCTAATAGGATTTCATGTAAGAATATGGCTTCAAAGAGTGTATAAAGAATTTTATTTGTCCTCATATCATCATATTGTATTAATTTCACTCACTTATATGATCTATTTGAGTTTAAAAACCCCTTTCACTCTTCACTAAGTTCACACCCTCAATACCTTTGACTATAGGTGTACTTTCTCAAGCATGTAGGTTATATTTAGGATCATTTGGATCATGGCAGTGAATTATAGGGATTTTTAAGGTTGTATTATCTCAATACTACTCACACTAGAACCCTAGTTTCTTCTTTGAAATCCTCAACACCATATCTTTGTGCCAATCATTGAAACATTGTTTTCATTATATAATATTCCCTATGTATGGATAGCGGGTAGGCTTAAAAGGTCATTATAACTAGTTTTTCCCTCTCTCATGGAAAATTTTCTTGGAATTGCCTTTTGGGACATTTTGAGTTGTTTCACCTTGCTATACATGGCCTAGGACTTACTAAATTCATTGTAGGGTGATCACTCAAAAATATTGTAGATATCATTGTTAACTTTTAGTAAGTTTCTTGACAACTTGGAGGAGTTCAAAGTTTATCTTCCACTTACCCTTTGGCCCCCAAAATTGAAATAGTTTCTCTAGGTGAATATGGATACAAGGAAAAAATAATAAAATTGATGAAAACTTCTTCTACTATGGCAAATATTAATCCATAAAAACTCCAGAGCCCCTATTTTCCACATTTGGGGACTGAGAGCCCAAAATCGAGATGACCTTTCTTGAAGTGAAAACATGATTTTATATCATCCTGGGTATTCATGGCATTAAAATCATGGCTCTTGGATAATTTTAAGACTAAAAAATTTATTCCACCATGTACTCCAAGATCTTTCACCTCTGTACAACCTCTTGAAATAAGCACAAATTGACTAAAGGTGACAAGGCAACAAACAGGGGAAAGATGAGAAATTTGGCCTTGGAAGAGTATGACAATTTGATATTTCATAAGGGAAACCAATGAAGATACATTTGAAAACATTAACACAATATTATTATACATCTTCAGGAGTTCCTTCCACATTGAGGAAACTTAGATTTCACACCATGGCTATAATCTTGAAAAGCAAGCATAATTTGGAAACTCCTTCAAGGGAATTGAGAGTGAAGTCATTGGATGATGAAAAAACATTATATAGGGCATTATTCCCACCTGAAAAAAATCTCATAAAACTCACATAACTCCCTAGATTATTGAAAACCAAAAAAAATGCATAAATATACGAGCCTTGAATGTAATTCCGTAAAGAGCTACCTAGAGTGTAATTGATTTTTTGTAAAGGATGAGGAAAAAAATTAAAACTTATTGTTATTAAAATTAAGTGAAATAAAATCACAATCCACCCCTAGAATCACTCTTTCCAATTCTACCTATAGTTTCTATAGTGAGTGATTGATTTTGCCCTTCCTTGGCTTGCAAAGTGAAAATGAAAGAATACAAGTTATAGATGAATATTATATGCAATTTTCTACAAACCAAAAATGAATGTGACCTATGGGGAGGTGAAGAGACACTCCATTAGGTTTTTAACTAATGGTGGACTTGAGAAGTTTGTACAAGTGCCCAAAGGGCCCTATTTTTGAGGAAAAACTACCATTCATGATCATAACAGACTTGTAATTACCACTTGACATTATTATGACATAATTCAACCTTATCCATGTTATTATCCACCTTGGTGACAATATTTTAATTTTATATTCATTAAAAGTCATTTAATCAAGCTAAAAGGTGGCCAAATGACCTTTTTAACACTTGAAACCTAGCAAGTGGTCAATTTATGACTTGTAAACACATTGAAACCTATTAAAGACCATTTTAAGACATTTATAAAATAAAATAGTTCTTTAACTGAGTTTTACCATTTTTGACCAATGTTGACTGAGCCAATACAAGGAGTATGGATTTTAGTAAAGACTAGGAAAAGAGTAAATGAGACATGTAAGACAATAGATGACCCCATAGGACATATGAAACTTTATCTAAAAGTTTAAAATAGTAGGGGTTGACCCAAATTTTAATTGGTGTCAAATTTTGTCAACATTATTATCAATTCTTAGGGGTGGCATGCTTGCTATGCTTAACACTAGTTTTTTAATCCTTCCATTGGGCATGGAGTCATGCATATGAGCACTCTAATTGACTTGAATAGACCTTTGACTCAAGGGAAACAAGTTGGTTGACACACACAGAAAATAGAAATAAAATAGATGAAAGGAAACAAACTTTTACTCTAAAGCACTTAGAAAACATGAGACAATTGAAGCAAAATCTAAGTATATAAACTAGATAGAAGGAACTAATCCTCTTGGATCAAAAGGAAAGTTCTTCATACCATCTTCATGAAGTGAACTAGGAACATGTGCAAGATACCACTTAGGTATTATTTTTTTAATTTCTAAGGATTTATTCACCTTCTATGGTGCTTACATTGGTTTTGTCTAGTTCCACAACCAAGAACATGTGTTCAATGGAAACATGCTTTTATTGATTGGTTTGAATGGCAACCATAGCCCTTGATTCAAGTGGTTTTCCATTGATTATAAACTCATTATGATCTTCAACCTCAACCTAAATTACAAGTGGCTTTTCATCATCAAGGTTACATTCATTTTAAAATGAAGTTCTCCATCAGACTTTGGGGTCTCTAGCAGCTGAATGCATGGGAGAGGTTCTTCAAAACTTACTACCTTCCTTGGTACCTTATATTATCCATCTATCTTATGCATTTGATCTTCTTGAGATGAATCATTCTTACCTTAATCTTCTTGTGAAATTTCTTCATGATCTTTAATAGGTTTAACTGTAAAATCTCTTTCAAAACTCTTCTCAAGCTCTTCATGAAGTAAAGATGCATCATCCAATCTCAAGCAAAAAATTTCAAGATCATCCCAAAATTCCAACTCTTCATTATCAATAGAAAAGACTTGAAGTTTATCAATGTTCTTACCAATATCTTATGGAATATCATGTTGACTAATGAGTCTCTATGTCGTGTCCCCTTTTTAGTTGACATCTTCAGACTTGATGATTAGCCTATTATGCAACCCTTGTAGGCTGAGAGGATGGATAGAGGGTCTTGATGGAGCTTAGCTTGGCTTTGATTAGTAGAATTTATATAGTTGGCTTTTGTTTAGGATCTTTTAGACACATTTACCTAAGCTCCTATTATTTAGGGATATTTGACATGTAGCAGAGCAACCCTGTTATGGTATGGTCATGTGCAGAATCACTCCCTAATTCACTAGCTTTAGACGGTTCGAGGATCCGACATGTATTGAGGGAGATATTAATATTTGATTGATTTAATCAAATATTAATTATTTGGCCTAATTTTAATTATGAAAACCTAATTCTTAATTATGGAACCCTAATTAGGGCAAGCACACCTTTTTGGAGGATATAAGGGTTTCTCATAGGGGGAGAATGATTATGAGATTATGATTATTGATTATTGATTGTTGAAGAATTCTTTTGAGAAGAATGAGCCAAGGGTTCCAAGATTCCATTTGAATTGGAGAACATCCACTCTTCAGTGTGTGCAATTCAGAGGTTGTGAGATATCAGTCAATCTATTGCCAGTTTGAGGGATAGCTTCATACAAAAGTTATCATAGAGATTTACAGGGATTTCTTTCATTAGGTTTTTGATTCAGAGATTACCTAGATATAGATCTTTCGTATTAGCACCATATTTCTATAGATCAGGGGTCTAGCATATAGGCCATGCTATATTGTATTTTGCCACTATATGAAATCTGTATAGATTTGTACCAGGCCATACTAGCTGAATCATAGATTAAAGAAGGGTGCTATTAGAAGTTGTAGGTCGTAGGGAAGTGCAGAGACCGACATTGGTATCCCAGATACTGACATCAGCTAATTAAAGATCGACGTTGACATAGTAGCTGACCAACAAAGATTGATGTCGACAGTTTGTCAATCGATGATGGTAGTATAACTGACATCAGTGATTGTGTGTTGACACAGCAACCTGAGCACTCTAGATCCAGGGTTTATTTCTAGTTTGCTAGAATAATCAAGTTTTTTTTAAGACAGTATTTTAATATTCTTTTATATGCATGATAGAGGACTTTAATTGTAATCATCTGGACAAGTAATAAGATCTTTGATTTTCTAGTTGAGATATTATACTGTGGTTTGTTTATTTATTGGACTTTATCTTACAAAATTGCAATTTGTTCTTATTTCATATAAAAACACAAAAAAATTAGAATACACAGAAAAACAATTCAAAATATCTAGTTTCAAAATTCAAGGGAAATAGGGGATATTACAGTAGTATTAGAGCTTTTGTCTTTTTATAGTCCCTATTGGTTGGGGATATTACAGTGGTATCAGAGCTTTTGTCTTTCTATAGTCCCTATTAGTTAGGGATATTACAGTGGTATCAGAACTTTTATCTTTCTATAGTTCCTATTGGTTGGGGATATTATAGTGGTATCAGAGCCAAATTTTGCCATCCTATTGGGTAGATTGGACATTAAATCAATGAGTTAATCATGGGTACTTCCAGTACTCAGAAATAGTGGGACAAGGATATGGAGAAGCTGAAACAAAGTTTGAAGAGGATGAATGAATTACTTTCACTCCCTACAATAGAAGACAAATTAGTACGGTGTATGATATCCATTTTTAAAGGGTCCACGTCACAAAACAAGAAGGAAGAGGAGGTTGACTAGCTTTCTCATGCACTGGAGGATACTCAAAATTCTTTGGTGTGTACTCAGTTGGCTCTCCAGGATTCTGAGAGACATGTGGATGAGCTTTGTCTTAAGGTGAGTTTAGTTCAAGGGTTAGCGCATGTGGCAGGGACTCGGCTTTCATTTACAGTTAGGTCACATGTTGATGATGATATGAGCATGTCTAGCATTCACACTCTAGATTTAGAGATTGTAGAAGAGTCATAGGATCTGATTATTGCATATGACACCCAAGAGAATGTAGTGGATATTTTTGAAGACTTAGTTCCATCGATAGTTTCTTTTGGTACAGAGGAGTTAGACAGTGATGCTACAATTTTTGATACTCTATATGTTGATATGAGCTTTAGAGTTGATCTGCAGAGTATGGATGGTAGTACTCTAGAGATCAATGATTTTGAGTCTACTCTTTTGGACCATGCATTAGAGGAGGATTGTAAGAGACAATCTAGCCAGTGCCATCATGTGTCTAGTCAGCTGAGAGTTAGTGAGCGAGACATTGCTATCGCTTGCGAGCATTTCGATGCTACTCGTCAGTTGTTAGCAGTTTATGGATGGGGTTCTCCTACTAGTGATGAGTAGGGAAGCAATTATTTTTCCTTGACAGAGATCCACTCTTTATTGGAGGCTACCTAGGTTCTGAGACAAGATTATATGCAGTTGGTAGCTGACAGAGATTATCTTATGGAGTGGGGTAGCACAGCGTATGATGCATTATTAGCCAAGGAAGATAAGGTGAGTGACCTTACTCAGTAGCTTGAGGTGACTTCTAAGATTCTTGAGAGTACACAATTGGCTTATGAGGAGTCACAATTTCATTTGGCTGAGGTGACTACGGAGTTGGAGCGTTTGCGGTCTTCACCAGCCCCAGACCTAGTTCATTTGTATATTGAGGTGGTTAGTGGTGAGTACGTTCCTACAATTGTTGCTGAGGAACATGTTGTTAGGGTTGACACATATGTTAAAGATTTAGGTGTACCTAGTCTTGATGAGTTTGGGACACTAGTGGAGTCGAGTCTCCAGATTGATTCTTCTCACACAAATGATAGTGTGGTATAGTTGGTTGTGCCACCGTTACAGAGGGATCAGTTGTGGTTTGCGGGGGAATATGTTGATGCTTCCTCATATAATTTTTATTACACTGAATCATTCATGGAGTATTTTCTAGATAGTGTAGGTGTTTGTCTGGACACGAATAAAGAGATAGAAGGTGTTCTCATTTGAGGTACTAGTGCTATTAGTAGATTAGGTGGGAAGATTATAGTGATCCTTTCTACTATGCTACCTCACAGGGATTTTGAGGTGGGGTTTGTTGAGTGGATTGCATAGGGTCCTATCTAGCCTACAACTACTCAAAGTCAGAGATTGGAGCCATCTATTGATTCCCAGTTTAGTAATAGTGAGCCAGTAGCAGAGTTTGGGGGTTCCTACCAGCATCATATGGTGGGGTATGCTCATTATTCTTCTTTTGACCTAGAGTTAGAAGATTTGATTCCACACAAGTGTAGATTGGCTCTAGTTTCTTACCATCCATTATGGGATGGATTGGTACCATCTTTTGTAGATGGAATTGGTAGTTACAAGTTACATAGCTTGCAGTATCGACACATCTAGGGCCATTGTGATTTTAGAGATTGGTTGAGTTGCATTCACCAGTTTGATTATGGATTCCTCTTGGGTATATTTCAGAGGATATTGTAGGATCTTGCATTGATTGTCATTAGTATAGATCATGACTACATTTGGGATCCAGGTGGATTGATTGGTTTGTTGTTCTGAGATTGCTTGGGGATAAGCAATTTTAGGAGGGGCAGAGTGTCATGTCCCCTTTTCATTTGACATCTTTAGACTTGATGATTAGCCTATTATACGACCCTCATAGGCTAAGAGGATGGATAGAGGGTCTTGATGGATCTTGGCTTGGCTTTGATTAGTATAATTTATACAGTTGGCTTTCATTTAGGCTCTTTTAGACATGTTTGCCTAAGCTCCTATTATTTAGGGATATTTGACATGCAGCGAAGCATCCATGTTATGGTATGGTCATGTGCAGAATCACTCCTTAATTCACTAGCTTCAGACGGTTTGAGGATTCGACATGTATTGAGGGAGATATTAATATTTGATTGATTTAATCAAATATTAATTATTTGGCCTAATTTTAATTATGAAAACCTAATTCTTAATTATGAAACCCTAATTAGGGCAAGCGCACCTTTTTGGAGGATATAAGGGTTTCTCATAGTGGGGAGAATGATTATGAGATTATGATTATTGATTATTGATTGTTGAAGAATTCTTCTAAGAAGATTGAGCCAAGGGTTCCAAGATTCCATTTGCATTGGAGAACATCCACTCTTTAGTGTGTGTAATTCAGAGGTTGTGAGATATCAGCCGATCTATTGCTAGTTTGATGGATAGCTTCATACAAAAGTTGTCACAGAGATTTACAGGGATTTCTTTCATTAGGTTTTTGATTCAGAGATTACCTAGATATAGATCTTTCATATTAGCACCATATTTCTACAGATCAGGGGTCTAGCATACAGGCCGTGCTATATTATATTTCATCGCTATATGAAATCCATATAGATAAATACCAAACCATACTAGCCAAATCATAGATTGAAGAAGGGTGCCATTAGAAGTTACAGGCTGCAGGGAAGTGCAAAGACCAACATCGGTATCCCAGATATCGACATCGACCGATTGAAGATCGACGTCGGCATAGTAGCCAACCAATAGAGATCGATGTCAGTAGTCTATCGACCAATGATGATAGTATAACCAATGTCAGTGACTGTGTGTCGACACAACAACCTAAGCATCCAAATCTAAGGTTTATTTCCAGTTTGCTAGAATAATCAAGTTTTTTTAAGATAGTATTTTAATATTCTTTTATATGCATGACAGAGGACTTTAATTGTAATCATCTGGACAAGTAATAAGATCTTTGATTTACCAGTTGAGAGATTATATTGTGGTTTATTTATTTATTCAATTTTATCTTGAAAAATTGTAATTTGTTCTTATTTCATACAAAAACACAAAAAAATCAGAATACACAGAAAAGCAATTCAAAATATCTAGTTTTAGAATTCAAGGGAAACTGGGGATATTACAGTGATATCAGAGCTTTTGTTTTTCTACAGTCCCTATTGGTTGGGGATATTACAGTGGTATCAGAGCTTTTGTCTTTCTACAGTCCTTATTGGTTAGGGATATTACAGTGGTATCAGAGCTTTTGTCTTTCTATAGTCCCTATTGGTTGGGGATATTACACTCTATTCTTGATCTTATGTTGCAAGTTGATCATCATCATCCTCCATATCATCAGCTCCTTCCTCAAGCTTAAAGATTGATCCATTAGGGTGAAGAGGTGTACCAATGACAATATCTTCATCATAGCTACTTAAGGCATCATCTTCAGTATGTTTAAGGGACTCATCTATGGCAGCATCACCTTTTACTTCTTGAGGAGTTTTAGGAATAATTAGTTGATTCTCAATTTGTGAAGGTAATAGAGAAGAGGTACTTAATGGAAATCCTTTAGGTGCTTTTTCAACCTTATTCACATAGTTTTCTTCCCTTTAAAAGTTCACAAGAATATTACATTGGCTACTACTTTCTCTATGAGTACATCTTTGCATGAGGTTTTATTTTTCTATTGTGAGATAAGGAATAACTCTTTCTTGTGCTACTAAGGTTTGATAACCTCCTCCACCATCATACACAAACTGACCTTGAGATTGTCCCCAATGATCCAAATGCTCTTATCCCTGAACGAAGTTGGTATGGACTAGAATAATAGCCTTTATTGATGGAATGGAATTAGTATTATAGCTATTAGGCTAAAATTGATGACCTTGGTGATTGTATTGGGGATCAGGTGGAGTACTTACTAATAATTAAGCTTGTTTGAGTTGAGCTTGCAATGACCTAATCATTTCATCTTTGTCTATAACATTATCCACCTTCTTGGGAGTGATTGTAGACTTGACATTGACATTGGGAACTTTATCTACACTTGGGGTTTCAAATGAACTATGAGAAAATAAATGCATAACAACTCTTAGGGACAATTTCCTAGCTAGTATCAAACTATTCTCAGCTTCAATAGCTATCTCATATGCATCAGGTAGAGTAAATATTCTTATTTCTTGTAACATTACTGCCACATTAGTGCCAATAGCCTTGAGATAGGTAGGGAACACAAAGCTTGGAGGGGGTCTCATGATAGGTGGTAACCTATGGCATGTTATTTGAAATTTTTCATTAAAATCTCTCATGGATTCATTGGGACCTCTCCTTATCACATTCAACTAATGGATTAGTGAAATGTGATCACTTTTATTCTCAAACTTATTCACCAACATCTCTCCAAAGCCATCCTAATTAGTGATGCTACCATCTCCCGATATCTTATACCAATCAAGTGCTTTACCCTTTAGAGACATGGCAAGTAACCTAATGGCTATGTTGATTTTAGTGATATTGTGGAAGTTGTAAAAATTGAAGATGCTCCTAATGTGTTCAGATGGGGTAATAGGAACTTCTCTATTGAAGCTAGTGAGACTTTTGGTAGCAGTAGGAGGGATAGGATCTTATGAAGGAAGATTAATTGGATTTTAAGTGTTGAAGGTTGGGAAAGGATGTTGCCTAGCCATCTCTTATTCTTCCTCTTGAACATGAAATATAATGTGGAAAAATTCACCTACAACTAGATATTCTCACCTTTTGGAGTCTCCAAATGCTAAAATAAAAACACTTCTACAACCTTAGGCTTGTCAAGACCAACGCTCACCTTGACATGGAAGAAATTAGGACCAATTATCTTACTAGGCATGCCAAAATTGTTGTCATCAAACTTTTCAACCTAAGACACTCTATGAATCTCATTCAATTTGATGCAACATGGAATCATATCTCAAGTTTGTGAGAACTAATAAGAGAGATGAATATCTATATCATGAGGGATAACTACCTAGATTAATATTTAAGTTCTTATTACCTAATATAATTCTTATTTATAGGAAAAGGGGTAAGAATTTATATGAAAATGAAACTGCACTAAAGAGGTGATACACCAAGACATATCCCATAGACTATCACACTCTTACTAAGCAATAAAGCTTTCCAAGACCAATTCTAAGCATTGAAGGATCATAACATAGTATTTCAATGTGAAGGTAGGAATACATAGGATAATCAACAAGATAACTAATCTAGGGGTAGAATTCACAACATTGAGACAATTTCATACTTGAAGAGGAAGCTAGTACATTCATACACTTCACATGACCTGTTACAATCAGAACTCTTGCTTAAACATAAAGGATAAAGAGGAGTAAGGATGACACCATCACTTAGCCCCAGTATACATCACTCACACATTTAGAAAAAAATGTTCTTAACTTATAATTAGACTTATATTCAATTTTTAAAGACAAAATGTAATGTCATACTAGCAGGACCTCACCGCACTAACTATGGTTTCCTTGACAATAGCCAAGATGACACATACTTATAGACTTTGGAAGAAGAGAGAGAGAGAAGATAAGTTTAAAAAGCACAAGGACAAATGTCAAAAGGTGTAAATAAATTAAAGTTAATGTGAATGAGCTTTATGAATATTCATGAATCTGATTTTCACATAATTCTATCCCAAATTAGCCTCTTCTCCAAGTGTGGCATAACAATCTCCTCAATCATTCTCTCTTGTAAACCCGCCTTCATGATGGGATTTAAAGAGCACATAAAATCAGTTTGTGGAAAAAATTTACATATAAATGATGTGAATGATATATCAAGTCACTGATATGGACATGTTTCCATCCCAAATAGTCACCTTCCTTTATGTGGCATTGAAACCCTTCCACAAACATCTTTGCATAGTGAAACTGCTTCTTAACAAGTGGAAAAAGGCAAGAGTTTGATCATGAGATATCTTGGATAGTTTAATTTTCATCCCAAGGAAACATAAAAATCATCTTTAATCATCTCAAATAGTTACATTACCTGCAATCATCAATTCCTCTCTTAGGTGTCACAAGGCTTCCTTGTCTCATTAGGCCTAATATGGCCAAAATAGATAAAACTTGGATTTAGCTCAATTAGTGAAATATTTCTTCATTTAAGCCCTATTTTTATCATGTTTCACTTTAAAAAATCCATTTTAATCATCAATATTTCAACAAGACCCCATTTTTCTTATAGAACCTTTACTAGGCTTAGTCCTCTTGTAGCTCTATTTTTGAAAAAATCCACTTGTGTAGGAGAATGTAAAAACATTGAGGACTAATTAAAAAAAAAAAATAGTACCCTTTTCCCTAAGTTTTCTTTGTGATAAGTTTCATTATGATAAACTCAAATCAAGTGTGTTTGTTGATCAATTAGCCCTCCAAATTAGGCCTAATTAGGCCTCTTTAGCCTAGAAGACCAAAAAGGCTCAAAAATGGCTCCCACACGTTTGAAATATACAAGAATTGTTTTATTAAATTAAACATTCTTCATATCAAATTTTATCCTCTAGTTCATTGTATAAGTATGAAAACTTTGAAATGACCAAAAGACTAGTCTATGTCTTTTTGCATGCTAGATAAGGAAAATGGATGTTGGGTGAGTAATGATCTTCAAATTGATTTTAAAATGATATATTAAGGTCTATAACATATTATTAAATTAAAATACACCTAATTATAACCTCCAAACAACCTATTTACCTTGAAAGTAACTTTCATTTCACTTTTTCTTCATATCTCCACCAACAACAAACTCATGGTGACTGCAACCTTTGTGATGTAGAGTTCCCTATTTTCCATCAAAATTTATAGAAACGTTTTATAGGTTTCAATTGATTTTTTACAGATTAAAAAACCTTCACTTGGTTTTTTATATCCTTCTAGTCACCAATTTCATCATTTTCCCCAAAACTATCTTCTTTGTGCATAGAAAATTACCCCTACTTTGAGATAAAATAGAGGGGTTTTTCTCAATTTGATTTGGTGAATTTATCATTGGAGAGTTTTATAAAGGTATTTATTGTAAAATTTTCCAAATTTTATCACTTTACTCCAAGTTTTGATCACCAAACTAATACCATTTCCAAGGTAGACTTCTAAATAAAGAAAACTGTGAGGGTGAGCAGGATATGACTATGTTTGGTTGTTTTATGGATATAATTGAGATTTATTGGAACATTTATGTACCATAAATGGATCATAAAACCTATTAAAATAATATTATATCTCTTTTAACCCTCAAACACTTCCTCATGCTCTTGGAAATCTTATTAGGTCAATGACTACCCATAGGGATATCTCTATTTTAGGCGTAGTTGTAGGTTACTTGAGCTAGGTTCATGAATTTAAGAAAAAATAAAAACCTATTATTTATGTTAAAAATACCATATGAGTGTTATTACAATATTATTCAAGGCTAAAACTCACTCATTTTGTGCCAATGCATCTTTTCATCTCGCTAGCCTTTTTAGGACGTAGACATCCTACAAACCCTACCTATAGGTATGAGTTAAAGATTTGTTTGATGATTTTTGGGACTTTATTACATGTTTATTATGATATAAATAATATTAATTCATTATTTTTACTTATAAAACATTCATACCATACATCAATTCATGCTTAAGTTTCTAACTAGCAACCCTGTCTGCCTTGACTATGTTTTTATGAGTTTAAGGGCCTATAGATCATGACCTGAGCTTAATTTGATGTTAATTATCATAATTTACATATTAATTTAGGTCATAAAACTCATTCATGTATTTTTATTACCTATCATCCTTCCAAACTATCATCAACTCATGCTTAAGCCTTCAATTGGACCATCCTTTGCCCTGTTTGGGCTGAGACAGTCCCATATGTGATTTTATGCAAGATTTAGGACTAGGTCATGACGTGTTTAAGTTTTAAAATGTATATTTAGGTAAATTATCACCTTAATTTCACCTAAATCCAATTTAATAACTCCAAATCAAGTTCAAAATCCAAATTTCTTCCTCACTACCAACATGCCTCATATGACTATGTGTTAGGCTCCATGTAGGTGTATTTAGTTTTGTCCACCTATATATTTTCAAGGACCATTTGGATCATGGTAGTGAATTTAATAAGGTTTATATCATGGTGGTGGATATAATAAGGTTTACTTTCAAAAAATCCCATACCTTTTGCACACCCTTTGACACATGGATTGTGTTTCAAGCTAACCCATAGGTCTAAGACATCTTTTTCCCTACTTGTAGGCTTTCATGTGATAATATGGATTCAAACAGTGTATAATGCATTTTTTTGTCCTCATAGCATCATATTGTATTCATTTCACTCACTTTTATTCTCTATTTGAGTCTAAAAAGCCCTTTCACTCTTCACTGAGTTCACACCCTCAATACCTTTGACTGTAGGTGTATTTTCTTAGGCCTATAGGTTATATTTAGGATCATTTGGATCATAGTAGTGAACTCTAGGGATTTTTAAGGTTTTATTTAGCTCAATAGTACTCACACTATGAACATAGTTTCTTCTTGGGAATCCTTAACACCATATCTTTGTGTCAATCATTAAAACATTATCTTCACTGTATACTCTGCCTTGTGTATGATACAATGGGTAGGCTTAAAAGTTCATTACAACTAGTTGTACCCTCTCTCATGGAAAATTTTATTGGAGTTTACTTTTGGGACCTTTTGATTTATTTCCCCTTGTTATAAATGGTTTAAGACTTACCAAATTCATTTTAGGGTGATCACTCCTTGAAAATCCTATAGATATCACTGTTAACTTTCAGCAGGTTTCTTAACAACTTGGAGGAGTTCAAAGGTGACCTTTCACTTAAAATTTAGAACAAAAAATTGGCATATTTTATCTATGTGAATAGGGATACAAGGCCAAAAAAAAAAAAGTGATGTAAACTTATTATAATATGGAAAATATGAATCCATAAAAATTCTAGAAACTCTATTTTCCACATTTGGGGACTAAGAGTCCAAAATGGAGATGACCTTTCTTGAAGTGAAAACTTACTTATATATCATCCTAGGTATTTATGGTATTAAAATAATGGATCTTGGAGAATTTTAATACTAAAAAATGGATTCCACCATGTACTCAAAGATCTTTCACCTCTATACAACCTCATGAACCAAGCATAAACTGTCTGAAGGTGACAAGGCAACAAACAAGAGAAAGATGAGCAATTTGGGCTTGGAAGATTATGAAAATTTTATCTTTAATAAGGGTACCCAATGAATACACATTTTAAAACATGAACTCAAGCTTATTATACATCTTCAGGAGCTCCTTCCATATTGAGGAAACTCATATTACACACCATGGCTGCAATCTTGAAAAATAAGCACAATTTAGAAACTCCTTGAAGGGCATTCAGATCGAAGGCATTGTATGATGAAAAAAAATATATAGGGAATTATTACCACTTTAAAACACCTCATCAAACTCACACAACTCCCTAGATTCCTGAAAACTAGAAACATATACATAAAGATACCCCTCTTGAATGCAATTCCATAAAGAGCTACCTAAAGTGTAAATGATTATTCATAATGAAGGAGGAACCAAATTAAAACTTATTTTTATGAAAATAAATTTCACTTAGATTAAAATACACCCCCATAATCACTCTTTCTAATTCCACCTATAGCTTCCATAGTGAGTGATTGAATTTGCCCTTCCTTGGCTTGCGAAGTGAAAATGAAAGAAAACAAGTTGTAGATGGATATTCAATGAAATTTTATGAAAAAAACATGAATATTACCTATATTTAGGTGAAGATACACCACGTTTTCAATTCATTCTGGACTTGATAAGTCTATATAAGTGCCCAAAGGGGCCTATTTTTGAGGAAAAACTACCATTTGATGATCACAAAAGACTTGTAACTGAAAATTGACATGATTATGACATAATTCTACATTATCCATGTTATTATCTACCTTTTTTGACAAATATTTTAATTTTAAAGTCATTAAAAGTCATTTAATCAAGCTAAAAGGTGGTCAAATGACATTTTTAGCACCTAAAACCTAAGAAGTGGTTAATTTATGACTTCTAAATATATTTAAACATATAAAATACAATTTTAAGTCATTTATAAAATAAATTTATCCTTTTTATAAGTTTTACCATAGTTGACTAATGTTGACTTTTGTTGATTGAAGTAGTACAAGGAGGATGAGTTTCAGCAAGGACTAGGGAAGGAGTAAGTGAGACATGTAGGACAATAGATGACTCGATAAGACATATGAAAATTTATCTAAAAGTTTTAAATAGTATGTGTTGACCAAAATTTGACTTGGGGTCAAATTTTGTCAACAATATGAATTAATTGGTATATATAAGTGAATGAGTGCTTCATAAATATTAAGTGAAATTTAAGGACTATTTTAATACGATTGATTCAAACCCCCACTCTCAGTAGTTATGCTTAAAAAATTTGGTATCTAGGTAGGACCTTTTAAATAGGTATTACAACCTAAAGGAGATTCTAAAATAAGCTAAGATGGCTAATCAAACATAATTTGGTTTCTATACAAGCAAAGCTTTGTTGTTTAATGGATCTAATTATGCCTTATAGAGTGTTAATATGAGGACATATCTAATGTCTCAAGGCCATGAATTTTTTAAATTAGTATTTGGTGGGTATATTGAAACCTCTATTTGTCTAAAAAATGCATTAGGTAAGAAGCCTAGTGATAATAACTCAAAAGCAATAAATGGTATTATGTATGGCCTATCAGAGGCGTAACTTGTGAAGGTAATGCATTGTATATCTTCCAAATAAATGTGGGAAAAGTTGAAAACTATTCATGAATGAGACTCCAAGGTAAAATTGGCCAAGTTTAAAACCCATATAATATAATTTTAAAGTCTAAATATAAATGAAGATGAGACCATTGTAGCCTACTTATTGAGGGTTTATGAAGTGGCCAACATCATAAGAGGTTTATGAGAAGAATTTAAAGAGACTATTGTTATTCAAAAGGTATTAAGTTCTCTAACTCAAAAATTTGATTCCAAGGTATATACCATTGAAGAAAAGAAATATCTATACAAGCTAGAGATGGATGGACTTCATGGAACCCTAATAACTTATGAAATGAGGATAAGTGAAGGAAGACCTAAAAAGAAGGAAGCTGCATTCAAGGTAGAAAAAAATAAAATAAAAGAAGTGACAAAGTAATAAAGTCAAAGATAATTATGAATATAATATTGATGATGATGATTTGATAGCTATGTTTTCAAGAAAGTTGAAGATAGGTTCATGTAAATACAAGGACAAGTTGCCTTTTAAATGATTCAATTTTGGAGAGGTTGGATACTTTGCCAATAAATGTCCTCATAATAATAAGACAAAGGATGATGGATATTATAAAAAATATTATAAATATGATAATAGCAATAAAAACTTTAGAATATATGATAATAAGAAAATGTTATTCAAAAACAAAAGGAATCTTTACAGCAAGGAAGATTGTAGCTCATCTGATGAGAGTGAGAGAAGTGATTCAGAGAGTGATCATGAGGGATATGGTCATGATGTTAATTAGGTTCTCTTCATGGATGAAGAATAAAGATACTGAAATCCATAATAATCCATATGGATTGGAGGTGTTGTTGGTGATTCAGATGAAGGAGATGAGGTGGATCTTGAGGCTAAGTTAATGAATACTCTAAAAGAACTAAAAATGGTAAAGAAGAAGAATATGGTTGTAAGATCTATTAAAAAACATTATGAATATAAAATCAAAACTTTTTAAGCTAGACTAAGTAACAACTCCAATGAACAAGAGGAAATAATTAAATAAGTGGAGAGTTAACTTGAAATTGTGACTGTAGACATAGAGGCAAAAAATAATAATGTTTAAGGTATGTAGCTAAAGTGAACTCTTAGAGAGATGAATTGAAACAAGCATCAAATAAGTTCAAGTCCTTTGTGAGTTTTTAAAAGAGTAATAATGATATAGACAACCTTCTGAGTAGTCAAAATATTGCTAATGACAAAATAGGCCTTAGCTTCATTGAAGATCAAGAGGACACTAATGTGATAAAAAAATGTCAAAGATCAACCAAATAATGATGGTGATAATAGAACAAAGGTCAATACTATCAAGAAATATAATAACATAAGGTATGTTAATCTTTTTAATGGCTATTGGTATTCATGTAACTAGGTTGGTTATAGAGAAAGACACTATAGAAGGTCCTTCAAGAATGAATTTACATTGAACTATGAAGAGAAGCATTAGCCAAGAGGTATGAGTCATGGTATGTTTTCATTTAAAGGGATAACATGTTTCAATTATCATAACTTTAGTTGCATTGAAAAATAATTTAAACATGATTTGTTATGACAAAATAATAAATTTGAGTCTTCTAGAACACACTAAAGAAGACAAGATAGTAAGTGGAAACCCAAAATAGCTAAGGTGATGACCAGTCTACAAGTTCAAGTGGACTATTTACGTTAGTGAAGAATAATCAAGGTACAAAGGAATGAAAATAATTTACTATATCTACATAGATTGTTGATGGATTCAAGACCAATAATTTAGTCTAGAATGTTTCTCAACAAATATTGAGGAGGTCAACATATAAGGACTAATCAAGCCTAAGAGGATCAATGAGGTTTAATCCTACAAGGACATAGATATCTAGGAATATCCTAAATTTATGTCTCCAGAGAAGAGGTGAATACATTAAGCTTCATGGAGACACTCATAGAATTAGCGAGAAGCATGAAGGATGCTCATTCATAAGGGGAGTTTTTTGGTCTAAAGAAACTCTTAGTTTCAAGGTTCAGTCAAGAAGTCTACTATAGGTATGATCACAAGAGACAAGTCAAAAAAGTTTTCATCATGACATGATCAAACCAAGTCATAGGTTTGAAAATGTCTTAAGCTTCATGAAGTCAAATGGATCCAATCATGTCTCATGAGTAGGTATGTGGGCTTAGTCCATGCTAAAGTTTCTAACAGAAAGGATTAATTAGTTTGTTTTAGAGAAAAGTTATGTTGTCTTAGGGCCAAGGATCAAATATCTACCAAGAAGATGAACCTTTGTCATTAGTGTCAAAGGAGGTGAAAGTTTATATTTCGAAGATCATGTATTGAAGAAGACCCAAATTGAAGGAAAGAGAATGATATGCTATGATTAATAATTTTTTATATCTATGACAAAGGGGAAGATTATTGAGGTATGTTCAGAGTGTTGTTATTAAGGCATTGATGTTATAATTGGTGTCAAAGTTAAGATAAATGTCCTTTATGTTAAAATTCAAAATTGATGTCATGTTTGGTAAAGTGAGGTGTGAAAAATAAGCTTGATCTCTCTATTAAGATAAAATTTGAAGGTGATCAAGTACTTTTTTTGAGAATTAATGACATGTTAATATCATGCTCAATAAATAAGGGAAGCATCTTGACTGAACTCTAAGTATTGAAGAGCATACAAGGTAAGCACATGGGTCAAAAAGTCCTTGTGTTCTATATGAGATCTTGGTAAAAGGTTATGATGTAATAAATCTCATAAGCCTATTGTGAGTAGTTTTATATTCAAAGAATCATGTTTGAAGAATGATATCATTGAAAGCTAGCTTGTTTATGTCCCAACTTTGAGTACTAGGTATCTTGAGTATCTTATTCTAACTCTGTGAATAAGGTGTATACATGAATCATGGTAAATATTTGTGATTTGGTTCAATAAATGCATGAAAAAGTGTCTTAATATGTGTTAAAAATGAGAAATGGACAAATAAGCTTACTAATTAGTTTCAAGGACTAATGTTGAGGTATTATCTTTACTTAAAAGACTTAGTGAATAAGCACAAGCTTGGTAGCATGATGACTTGAGCCATTTGAGACCCATGTGAGCAAGATATGGATGAGGTTTTGAATACACTTAAAGAGTTTTCAAGGCATGATCATAGTCTAAGTATAATTGGCAGTATAAGTCTTAGTATACAAAATGACCTATACTAGCCTAGTGAGGGGTCAAGATAATTTACAAAGGTGGAAAAGGTATTTAAATAATTTAATAGGTTTTATAGGTCATTTTAATTATGTGGACAATTTTTAAGTTAATACCTAAAGGAGAAAGCATGAAAACTTGTGATAAGGTTCCCTATGTGCATAAAATGTGGTGTTGTAGACCTAAAAAGAGATTTACTATACTCGTTGGCATGTGAAACCTTTTCATGAGATCCTGAGCACTTCATGAAAGTTGGTTAAGGTCCATATATTTATTTTTGTATCATTAGTTCTGAAGATGAGGGAAAATCCTTTATGAATGATTTCTAAGAAGTGAAACCATCGAAAACCCTATCTAAATCCTTATAACGACTTTATAAGAAATATCTATTTAGTTATGGATCAGAATGGTACTATTGACCTATTTTTATTTTTTGAACATATAAATTACTCTTCAAATATTCTCTATGTCATTATTGTTTTTTATTAAAATGAGTAGAGGCTATAGGAAACCCCTTATTTTCTCAATATTTTTGATGTAACAGGTAGGGTTGACCAGGTCAAAGAATGAAAATGGATGGATTATGATGTGTAATACTTATAATTTATGCCCATGAATTTTTATAATCAATTTTTAGAATAAAAATATGCTAAACCTGTCATGGAAGTTATCCTATCACTAAACAAGCATAACGAACAAAATAGTGAAAAAACTAAGCAAGAATGAGAATGAGATTAGGGATTAGTTGTAAAAGACTAGGGATGGATCTTAATGTATGGTTTAATTATTAAATACCTATACCTCCTATCCTCTTTTTTTATAGCTATTAATTATGCCTATACTCAAACAAAAATTTGTCATCAAACTGGTCTGTCTAACACAGGGAAGTCTATGTAGAGTGAAGTAGTGAGATTGGTATGTAAGATAAATATTGATATATGAACATGAAATATATATTTTAAAATATTATTTAAGTATTATATATTTTCACACAATATAATTTTAATATCATATAAGTGTTCCCACAAGTGTTTTATGACTTTGATTTTCTTGACTATGTTTTTGGTGCTATAGGCAACTTTGTGTGTGTGTGTGTGTGTGTGTGTGTGTGTGTGTGTGTGTGTGACATGATGTTCCTAAGTCATTTTGCACTAGTTTGGAGGATAAAATGATATTTAAGGTGTTTTAAAGGTCCTATATGATTATTTTAATGTATTTTTCCTCATTATAAGTCCCTATTCAAGTATGGAGAGTCAATGTTTTTTGAATGTTTGTTGACAGTGTTTGGTGGTTTTGAGTAAGCCATGTGTAGGAGTATTCTTGACGTATTTTTTCCTATGTGATGAAAAATATAATTTTGGGAAGTATTTTAATTCATAAATATCATATTAATATTATTTTATGTATGGGTTATGTGGAAAAATTGTGTGCATGGTTCAAATTTACAAGACAGACTTTCTAAAAGTTAGAAGGCCTAATGGTAAGTAGACCTAATTAGATGGTTCAATGAGTGAAAAAATCCAAATGGTGTTGGGAACATAATTAAATATTATAATGGGTTTATTAAAGTTAAATATGAAGTTTTTAATCCATTTTTGAAGCATCAAATTGTTCAAATGAGGTCTAAGTGAAATGTGTGCTTAAAGAAGGCATAATAACATTAGGTCTCTATTAGGCCTAGTGATGGTTTTAGCCCTTAAGGGAAATGAAGGACCTATGTAATTTTTGTTTCATTTTTAAATTTTTTGGTGATATATTTAAATCATAATCTAAAAATGGTGAGGTCCTTGGCTAACCAAGATGGTTATGTGAAAGAATCAAGTATAAAGTCAAGGCCTAATATGCCTATTTTGACAAGTTAGAGTATTACGCTATTGAGTGAAGGATATAGAGTTTTAGAGAATAGGTTAAGGGATTTAATAACATCATAAATATGGTATGAATATTACATTAGTATATAATTGTGTTTCTACAGGTGTTGAGCAAGGTCATTTGACCTAATTCTACCTAGGAAAGGGATAATTAAGTGAGAAGGCCTAATAGGTTATTTGATAGAGAAATAAATATGAGAAGAGAAAATAGAGGAAATATTTAGTTGAGTAAGAAACAATTGTCCAAGTGTAATCAAATATTCAAGACATCTGATTTGGTTCTTGGTTTCTTAGGGGGTTGGAGCCTCCTTGCAAGTAGAATCTTGCTAAAAGCACTAGTTGAGTTGGTGCTTGACTAGTGAGGGGTTGGTGCCTCACTAAAAGTGTGATTAATTTCTTATATTATAGTATTCCATATTATGCATCAATGTTTTTTATTTTCCTTCCATATATATTTAATGTTCTCATGGTTTTTTATTTCATAGATGCTTGTGTATACATTAACTGGTGTATATAAGTGAATGAATGATTTGTGAACATTAAGTACAAAAATTGAAAGAATTTTTTAATACAACTGATTCACCCCCCTCTTAGTAGTTATACTTTTAATAAGTGGAGTGTAATAAAAAATTAATAGTGCCTTGTAGATATTATAAAATCCTCTTAGAATCTTACCAATGGTTGTCATGAGGGGCATGTGAAAACCTATATACAAGCCCAACTTCAAATGAAATTTTGGGGTGAGTATGGATCAAATACATAAGACTTCAAACCATATATCTATATAAATTAGGATCACAAAGTTGAGTAGTAAAAGTGAAATCTAGAGTCACTACATACTGAAAAGGAAAAGGACATGGATTTCAATCATCCATGATAAAATGTTGAATAAGATCAAGGGTTTACTTTTGGTGACTCAAATAAATCCTTATATCTAACTGTGAAATCTAAAAACCAAGGAATAAGGATAAAATATAAAGTTATATTATGTTGAATTACATTGAAAGTACCTACTAAATATCCTAAATCATACAAGAGGAGATACCTATGAGAAGTAGATTGTCAACACACAAGACCAGTATAACAATGTCCTCCCTGGTATGCTAAATATACACTATGAGATTGGAGTGGCAAAAATAAAGCTAATGAAGAGAATAAGTGAATCCATCTTCTCATACCAAGCTTGAGGAGCATGTTTGAGATATTAAAAGATATTTCCTAAATTGACAAAAATGTAAAAAATCATGAAAAAACCTAACAAGCTACTCCATATATAATTCCCCTATAAATCTCCATGTAAGAAGGCACTCTTAAAGTCGATTTGATACACTATCCAACCCTATGATGAAAAATGTAAATTTAAAGGTGAATATAATCCATCTTGGTAATGGCCATAAAATTCTCATAGTAATCAACACCTTTGACCTATGAGAACCCCTTTACAACAAAATATTCCTTGTACATGTCAATAGACCCATTAGATGCATACTTGGTACGATAAATACACTTACACCTAACTAATTTTATTCCCTTAAGAAGATATACCAAATCCAAAGTATGATTCTTCATCAAATAATAATACTCATCTATCATCACATATCCACTCCTATAGCCCATGAGCATGTGAAAATGATTGTGAATCCCTAGATAATGCCTGACACAAAAGTTTAGTACCTGAAAAATGTGTATGATCATGTCAAGTGGGTGAAAGATCTTGTATGAAAGGTTTTGCCTCAAAAACTATAGTAGGACCCCATAATGGCATAGTGGAAACATCAATAGGAATAGGATCGATAACCTATATAACCTCAATAATCTCCTAAAATAGTTCTTTAAAGAATGAATCCTCAAGACAAGGTGATGAATCATCAAGAAAAGAAGAAGGCATATAAGAAGAAGATTCATGATATGTGAAGTGCTAATCAAAGTTTACATGTGTTTAGAAATAAACATCATGAGTATTAGGAATTAGAAGATGATAAGATCTCATGTCCTCACAATACCCTAAAAGAATCAAAGATTTGCTCTTCTTATCCAATTCTTTCCTTTTGATCTTTGGGACAAATGCCTAAGCATGGCTCCCAAAGACTCAAAAAATCATACATTAGGATTAGATCTAAACCAAGCCTCCTTAAAAATCAAATTCTCAAATTCTCTATGTGGTGTGCTATTTTTAATGTAATCCACATAATTAACTACCTCTATCCAATATGTAAAAGGTAAATCCGATGATTGTATCATGCAGTTGGCCATCTCCTTCAAAGTTTCATTTTATTGTTATGATAAGGCATTATATTGTGGAGTATGTGCAATAGAATACTGGTGAACAATACCATGAGCTACCAAAAAATTAGAGAACTCTCAACTAATGTACTCCCCCCCCCCCATTATTTGTATGAAGCTTCTTGATGTAGCTAGAAGATTGTTTCTCAACCAAATATTTAAAGACTTTGAAGTGAAAAAATACATCACTCTTATACTTAATAAAATAAACCCAAGTATGCCTTGATAAATTATCAATGAAAGTAAGTATATAATTATCTCCTTTCAAACAAAGAATATGAAAGACCATAAAATCACTATGCACAAGCTCAAGTGGTGAAGAGACACTCATAGACATACCCTTAGGATATGGATTTTGGTGTTGTTTCACTAATGCATAACCAAGGCAAACTCTATCAATAATTAAAATTATATAAAGACCTACTATACTATGAGTTATCAACTCCTTTAAACATCTATTGAGATGTCTAAATCTCTCATGCCAAATCCTATTCTCAAAATATAAATGAGAAACCAAACATGTCCATAGAGGAAGATTATCATCAAAACCATAAAAATAATATAGTCAAGAACTATGATCAATAAAACACTATGCAATAAGTGTGTGAGGATTTAATAAGGATCTAAATTTAGCACCCTTTGCTATGAAATACCTTGACCACAATGATAAATCTGATGCAATGAAAGGATATTAGTGGTGATGTTTGAAAAATATAATACATAATTGATGTGGCCACCATCTTTATTTATGTCACCCTTTCCCTTAATATAAATAAAGGAAGAATATCCAACCTCAATGTTGTAATTTTAACTCAAGCCAAGATATACAAATGACTCCTTAGAAGAAGTCATGTGGTGTTAAACACCATAATCTAGAACCCAACTATTTGAAATAAGTGACTATGATTTCTCTACAACATTAATTACTTTCTCATGATCATGAGATGACAGAGTGGAGATAGAAATATTGTGTTCATTAAAGGATCCTCTAGGGATTTTATTCTCTTAAAACACCTAGACTCTTTATGACCAGTCCCCCCATAATAGGAGCATGATATGTTAGACTTTTTCTTGGATTTGGAAGATGATTTGGGCTTATATGTATTGATTTTGGGCCTAGGTGAATTTTGAGATGGAGGAGTGTTCTTATTCTTACTCTTTATTTTTCCCTTGTTCTTAAGATGTGATGCTACTAATGATTTTTGAGAGGTGTAAGACTTGAAGTGAGATAATTTGGATTCTTCCCTAGTAAGTCTCTCACAAACAACTCTAAACAATGCATTTTGAATGTGTAACCTAAGACACTCATGCTAGAGAAAAGGTAGAAGTAAACATTTGAAATAAACCAATTAACTTTGAAAAATTAAAGTACATAAACTTTTCATCTTTTGTATCTCATCCACTCCCATTAAATTGTGTCAACAAATGCTTAAACTTAATGAGGAAGTCTAAAATAGAGGCAAAGTCATTGGGATTGAGTGAAGTACGGTCCACTTCAAGTTTCATGTCTCTCATTTGATATAATTTCCCAAATAAACCCTTTATCTTATCCCACATTATTAATAGATTATCACACCCATCCAAATGAAACAACAAACTATCACTCACATAATTCCCTATCAAACCCATACACCCATCACAATTACATTGGTGCTAAACATTTTCAAACACTCATGTGAACTATTATTGAGATTCATTCATAGACTAAAAGCTAAGATAGTTAGTTTTGTTATTCCCTTTAAATTAAATCTTATTCACAAATAAAAAATGAAAGCAATGTAAGAAACTCTATCTCTTTTTTGAATTCTAATTTTTGTAAAGCAGTAAAATATTGAAATTAGATAATAAGTTAATTGTAGAAGTTCATTAATTAAGTCAATATGTGTTTTATAAGGTTACCTTATTCTTGGACCTTATCCTGAAGAATGTTTCTTAGTCAAAGTGAGTCCCTATTTGAAAATTTCAAATGGAGCATGTTGGGGCACAAAAGATAGGTTAGGAGGATAATATATGTTTGTGGATGATGCATAATAATACATATGTATAAGGGTGTGTATGTGTGTAAGATCACTTATGAGACACAATGTGGAAGACTATTAGTTGAGACATTCCTACATATTTGTGTCTATGATCACTTACCATTGGTAAAGTATTATGTCCTATTACTCATCATACATTATTTTAAGATATTATATGTGGGATTATTTCTTGTAACTAGAACCAAGAAGAAAAAAATGAGAACACTATTGAGTAGAAGATAAATATTTATGGTCTTTAGGAGAGATAAATATCCAAGAAACCTTACATATACACAATTGATATTAGGTTTATGATGTAGTATATATGAAATATATCATGGTGATACGATGGTAGTTTCAATACAAATGAATGGCTATTCAAATTTTGTTTGGGTCCTTTTTCATGTTGTCTGATTATTTCCTAGAAATTAAAGCTTATTAAAACTATGTTAGATCATTCTAAAGTGTCTAATAAGTAAAAATCATTCCTATATGAAAGATTTGTAAATTTTATTAATTTAATCTTTGTCCATGAAGGACATGTTTTTAAGTAACTCGTATAAATTTTAAATTCAATAGTGAAATGGGAGAAATTTTTTCACATTCGCTAGATTTTTTCTCGCACTGATTTCTCCAATTCATATATTGTGTTGATCTTATACTTAATTTTCATGCTAATTATATGGTACATTTTATTTATATATCATTTTTTTTAATCTATTTTGAAGTATTTTAATTAGTTTAGAATAATCATATATCAGTTAAATGTTGAGACATGATTATAGGATGTGTGTGGGTAAAGATTAGTGTGAAATATTGACCTCATTTATGCATGATATTGGCATTATATCTATATTTTTAGTTATTTTGTGTATTCTGAATACATTACAATATATTCCATTAACTAAAACAAATAATGTTATTCATCAAGGTAACCTAGTTCCATTTTAAGAGTAAATTTCCACAAGGAAGTGAAAGTGAGAAATCAAAAGTATGGTTCATTTTGGCGAAGAATTTGACCATATAAAATAATAGTGATTTCACAATATTGAAAAAGAAGCATATAACATCTATATTTTAGTGATAAATATTTATCAATTATATTCAATAGGGATTCTCATCAATAATCTTGGTGTTTATATGGAAACATTGAAATAAAGTAAGGAAGATGTTCTTAATATTAATAATAATATGGAAGAATATCCACATGTCAATCGAGATCCACCTTCATTAAAAGCTGATGAAAAGATAAATATTCAAAAATATTATATAAATTTTAAATAAAAGAGGTTATACCATTTTCCTAATCCTTGTGCAATAACTAAATCCTATGCAGTATCTCTCTCAAGCCACATGCTCTACATGTATCAAGACCTAGTGTTCAATATGATAGTCAATCATGTTATCTCTAAAATAAGCATAATAAATGTTTGTCTCTCCTTGTGATCTCTAGATCCTCAATAATATTCATGATATCCCTAATATCTTAGTAACCCTAGCCACTATCTCCTACCCCAAATTGGCTATCAACTTCACATCCTACATTGATATTTTTAGATGTGATAGTCCAGTACCATACTCACCACACTAAACCAAGGGAATTATTGTGACCCCTTAAATATCTATCATTATATACACCTATGGACTTATCATTTATTTATCCACCAGTATTTATGATTTTGAACATGGGAGTTTATAAGAACTATGCAAAATACTAATCTCTATCCATCATACTCATCTCCATGTCCATCATCCCCCACCCTGTCCATCCTCGTATCCATACCTATATCCATCCCCATACCTATCTTAGTAACATCCTCACTTTATATACCCTCCTCATCACCTCTCTCTACCTACACCATTGTGGATATTCCTATAACACTACTTATATCTTCTCATGTAATGACATCCTCGATGGCACTAATGGCCTATTCAATCAAATGGGCCTCATCTATGCCCATCAAGAATAATAATTTTATGGTACCCCTATGTCAATCAATCCCCTTCATAATCCCACTATTATCACTACACAAGCACCCAATATGTCACCACTATTTTCATATCCACATGTGGGCCCATGTTATTACCCCTTTATCTACACGAGAAAAACTATGTGGACCTTGTGTTATATCCTACTACTAAAAAAATTAACATTGCATATAGTTAAGTATGTAGCTCTCAAAAATATTATCATGTCATATAATAATATAAAACTTAGTAATTGAGTACTTGATGTATATTAGATCATATTTCCATTGGAACTTTTCCTATTTTTATGGTCTCCAATAATGGTATGACGCTGTAATTAATTTGTCACTTATTTTTAGAAGCCCTTGCTACCTAGATGACCCCATTGTCCACATGAAAAATTATCCTTTATACATATCCTTACTTATACCTATGTATGTGATATCACATACATATTAGCCTCTCAATCCCAATATCCTCCCATGACCAAATCTATAACAAAGTAGATCTTCCAAATCTCCTCCCACCTTGATATGCTACCAGGTGAATATATCAATACAAATGTGTTGACTTAATCATCCCTCATGAATTTTTTTTGTACATTCCAATATATCTAGTATCACACCTAAAAATACCATGTGTAATAATCACCTACTCACATCAATTAATAATATACCACTAATAATGTTCATAATAATTAGAGGAAATTGGTTATTAATCTCATATGTTAGACACTCATCCAAATCAATTATTGAGTCATATAGGTTAATATTAGTATGGGAAACCAATAACTTTAGTAAATCCATAAATACTATAACTCATCTTTAGATTCATTAGCTACATATCCAAATACACAAAATCTATTAAAAATACTTGAGAGGCATAGTCATCTCACTTATCAACAAGTGGAAAATGTTTGTCTCTAAGTGGTAATGCTTAGCCAAAGCAATCAAATGGACCTACTAGCTCAAATCACTGACATGTAGTCCATGTAATATAGACCCACTTCCTCTAACACTCTAACCTTTTCATCATTTAACTAAACAATATGTGCCAATATTGTTAGTCTACACTCTCATGTTATCATAATCAATAATCACTCTTGAAGGTACAAATGTTAACACACTTAGTTACTTTTATCATCATTCTCATCCCTTCCTAATTATATCATAATTCCCTATAAATTTTCATTCCTTTCATATCTAAAAACCATATTATCCAATAATCTAACTATTTTCATGGGTGAACTCATCATTACTCTTAGTGAAACTATCATTTCTATCAATCTGATTATTACTTATGATGAACTCTCCATTTTTGGTGATCTTATCATTTTCCTTTGAGATAATGCCACTTTCTTAAGGATATTGCCAATCACTATTCACATGACCTAACTTTTATGATGTTGCTAAAGTCTTAATGTGATCTTGGCATGAATCATTCAATCGTACTAAGCATTCAAAAAATCAAAAATCTAATACAATCACATCAATTTTAGTTGCAAACCCACTAAATACATGGGTGAAAAATCCATTTATTGATTGGAGAGTTCAACATACGTGGCATTACTACCCTTATTTATGGCCTAAAAATTCAAAAATAAAAAATAAAAATTAAATTACTTATCAAATCCCCTTTGTCTATTGGTCATTTCTAATATCTCACATGTTCACTCTAATGCCTCTAAGATGGGATACAAACCAATTTAGTTACATGTCCTAAGGAAAATCCTAGACCAAACATTTATAAAAGCCTAAGGTGAAAATGAATAATTATCACCCAATCCCCTACCCCCCAACACCTATTTGCTTTCCTAATTTTATAAGAATTTACCATCATTTTCACCATTTACACACTTTTTTCACATGGTGAACTCCCATTTGACCTCTTTTTCTATTTTTTTTCCATTATTAATAACTTTCCACCCTTCTCCATGGATTCATTGATTATCCTTCTTTTTGAGTTCTCATTCGCATCATTTACTCTTCCCTCAACCTCCCCAAGGGGTATCATGTCATAATCATATTTCAATTGTGGCATCCCCATATTCCTATATTTTCAACCTATTCATTATTTGAAACACTATTAATTAACCAGTGCCTTCAAACATCCTTTTAAATAGGTGATAAATATAAACACCTCATTTTTGCCACTTTGATGTCACAAATAATTATTTAAATAACATTGGATGATTAAAAACCTAATTTATTATATCATCCCAAATTATAAAATTAATTACCATTTCCATCCCAAAATACACTCATAAATGTTGTACCACATCATATCATGATCCTAATTTTATAAAACACTTATTGGATCAATTCATCACTTGAGGAACATCACCCCTGATCTATGAATTGGATAATCTTATTTTCTCTTAAAGTTACAAAGTCTTATAAAAGTCAAATAAAAGTTAATTATCTAACAAATCATGAAAATTTAGATAATTTAATTCTAATAAAAAATAACATGGAATGTTAAAATCCCATATTCATTGAAAATGAGAAATTAATTTATCATATAAAACTGATTTCATAATACAATCAACTTTTCAATTTTAAATTTCAAATTATTTCACCAAATCCCAATTTAAAGTCCCTTTTCTAAGGGAATGTTCAAAATATCCTATGAAAAATGGGAAAATTGGAAAGTAAAGTCTAAGATCAAATCCCCATGCAATCACACTAAATCCAATATAAGGGACAAACTATGACATGTAATTATAGACTCAAATCCTAGCATTATATGTTTGTCCTCCCTAATTAAATTTGTTTGAGGACTCATCCTAAACCATTAAACTTGGAACAAGATTAATAGTTGGCAATCATCCATAAATATTGTATATTGGATCTCATCCCTTCTTCCTCAACAAGCTCTCAATCCTAATGAAGGGTTTCATCTACAAGATCTAATCCAAGCATCAAATTCATCCATCCATCAATTCAAATCATAAAATTTACAAGGGGAGATACTTCTGAAATCTCCAAGCATTCACCATGAAGTTAAAACTACATTCCACATCATTTGAGTGAGTATCATTTCAAGATGGTTGTATTCTACTTGTGGTAAGTCAGAGTAATTATCCCCTAAATCCCTCTTAGTTTAATCTTAGGTATTAATTTTTAAGTTTGTTTAGAATTCATTTTTTATTTTTTTTGGTTTTCTAACACTTACATTTTTATAAAAAAATTATTGTGTATACAAGAAAATTTTCAAAATTATATCTATCACATTGTTAATATGATTAAAGTGTATGTTCATGTCATCTAACCATTCCTATTAGGAAATACTCACATACATAGGAAATATATATCATAAACTAATTTCAAACAATTCCATCAATTCTAAATGAGGAAACATTTTTTATTTATCCTTTTACTCAAATTACCAAGCTTAACTTCCATTCAAGAAATGTGTTTTTATACAATTTTACTTTATGCTAAAAAAGGGAAATATTAATCTTTCCTTAGAATTTGTTAATAAATAAATCATACAATTATTATAAATCATTTTATACTTCATCAATAATGTTCTCAAATACTTCAACCTTGCTTTGGGTCTCTAGCATTTGCATGTTTTTTTAATTCCTTGTACAACCTTCTTAGCTAGCTCACTTACGACTACCACTGTAGACTTATTATCTTATAAAAATTCATTTCATTTTATAGGTTTTTATTTAGTCTTCATTATCAAAGTATTTTTTTCAATATCTCATATAGTGTAGGCTTATCGCTTTAGTTCTCTTTCTTTTGGTAACTCTATTGAGTTCCATTGTGATGCAAAAGCATTAGGATTTTGATGTTTAGTTTTGAAATTTTTGGATTGAATAGGTTTTTAGGTCATAATTTTTATATATAATGCATTTAAATTCTTAACTTTCCTTTTTTTGGTCATTTTTGTTTGTTTTCTATTTTCCCATCAAAGTTAAAATTTGAATTTTTTAATGTGTTTTAGGTCTTTCGACAAATTTTTCTCACTGATAAGGATGTTTATAATTTATATATATTATTTATGGATAAAATTAGGTTATATGTATGATTTATAATAAATCAAATCTCTTAAACCATATACGTCAATGGTAAAATCACTTAAGATTAAAGTCTTAAGTAGGGTTATAAAGAATTGGTTAGATGGTTTGAGAAATTGTGCGAGTTGGAGTGAAGAATGGAAGATTAGGATAGAGATAGATAATTATGATGGTATAAGATAGTTATATAATAAAAATATACCAAGACTCCATGAATCTCAAAAAATAATAAGAAAACATCTGAAACAGGGCTATAAAACATAACTGTGTGCAAAGTTTTACTCAAAATCAATGGAAATAATGTTTTATTGATTTATATAATGCAAATTCAATCTTGTATTTAATTTAATTATATAATTTTATTGTTTTTAAAATATTTTAATTTATTTATAATATACTATTACAAGTTTCAAACTTTGAAAAGGATAATACAGGTTGTTATATTCAAGAATGACTATTATAACAATCAAGCAAAAGTTATTTTTTGCTTGTTTTGAGATAGTTCAAGTGATAAAAATAGTTTTAACATGAGTATAAACATATTAATATTATTATATATTCAAAAATATTTAAAATAATATTTAAAACCAATTTTTTTGTGATTTTTACCTCTCAACCTATGTATAGGCTTGCATACCCTAAATTAGGGTTTTGAGGATAAAAATCCTCATGAAATAAAAATGAACCCTCAAAAATTGAAATAAATTAGTATAAATGTATAAGAGGATGTTATTAAAATTTTAAAGTGGTTAAAATTTTATTTATAATCTTGGAATAAATTTATCTCAAATTATTATTTTATAGGCCAAATAATTATGCCTAGAAGCTTATTTTTTGTTTTCTTAAAATTTTTAGGTTGGTTAAAGGTAAAATTATTTTTTATCATTTAGATAAAATTAATTTAAATTTTAAAATTATTTCATATCATATATAATCCTTTTTTTAACATCCTTTTTATCTCAAGAAGTTTTTTAGGCCTAATATCTCATTCAATCAAGATGCAACTTTGATTAGTCCTGTATTCCTTCACCATTATTTTTGGTATCAAAGCCAGGTTTTTAATTATGATTCAAGTTGAAATAAGGATATATATTCAACAATTAATATTTAATAGTAGTTTGGGAAAAACAAAATTGTAATAAAGTGAAATAATTGCACTTAGAGGAGTATCCAGAGGTGGTGCTAGAGTAGGTCCAAGAAGACAAACAAGAGATGTATTATTAGAGGATATAAGAAACTTGAAATCACATTTTGAGGAAATAAAAATAACTCAAAGAATATTTTTTCTGATAGGTGATGTGATTAAAGGATATGAATAAACAAATGAAGAAGTTTTAGAAGAAGAAGATGAAGAAGAAACAATGGAAGAAAGACTCTTAAAAATAGTCATAAGAATAGGTTCCAAACCCAAATTTGAGGTTTTAATATATGGAGGTAGTCTGAATGTTGAAGAATTTGTAGATTGGATAGATGTAATGGAGAATTATTTTGAAATTTAAGGAATATATAATGATAATAATTTAAATTTTGCATATACAAGGTTGCAAGGACTTATATCTATTTGGTCGGATAGTGTGAATGTCTACACTAAAGAATTATAGAAGCTTAAAATCAGAGGTGGTCATATAGAAGAATATGTAGAGAAAATAACCATATATATATATATATATATATAGATATTAATGGTTTGAGGTTTAATATTCAAGATAATATCATTTTTTGTCACCAAGCTTAGTTGAATAATATCATAAATTTAATCTCAAAGTAGAAGAGAAGATATAAATTAAAAAATGCACTAATTTAGAGGAATAGGTAGGAATTTCAATGCTATAGGAAAACAAGGTGGTAAAAGTTAGTTATAGGCTCATAATTAATAAGTAATCAAATCTCAAGGTCAAGATAACCACATAAGAGGAGGATAATCATATAGAGGAATAATACAATACATAATAGGTAGAGGTAGATATTTTTGGGGAAAATGATTCAAGTGTAATAGGTATGTTGGTGATAGGTCATATGAATGTCATGAGAATCCAAAAACAAGCCATAGAAGAACTAAAGGCAATAGTCAAGTTGTTCAATATAAAGAATAAATTATGAAATCACCATCACATGTGCAATAAACTAAAATGGGAGAGACCTTGTTGATTAAGAGATTACTCTTAAATCCAAATAAAAATGTAAAAGAACCAATCCAAATGAATACCTTGTTTAGGACTACATGCAAATCAAAATGCTGGTGTTGTAATTTTATCATTGATAGTGGTAATACAAACAACTTTATTTCTTCAAAAATGGTTGAAAATTTAGGTTTGTGAATATTAACACATTCTACACCATAAAAAGTAGCTTTGTTACAAAAAAAGGTATCAAGTCATAGTCAATGAGCAATGTAAAGTTTATTTTTAGATTGGTAGATATAATGATGAGGTACTTTATGACATCATTCATTTGCATGCATTTTAATGTATTTTTGGGTATACCTTGGTGGTTTGACTGAAGGGATATACATTATAAAAGGATTAACATGTACACATTGGATAAAGATGAAAAAGAGCATACCTTAACACCATTGAAGGATGGAAATAGAGAAACTAAAAATGATACTAGGGTGCTTATAGTAGGTTCAAAATAATTCTTAAAGCTCATAAAATAAGATGAGATTGGTTCTATATTAGTTGAAAAACCCACAAAATTCATTACAACCACTAAATTGACTGATTTTTTTTTATAAATTTAGAATTATTTGGATGAATATGTGGATAAAGTGGCTGATAAGTTGTCTAACATGTTTCCACCAATGAGGATCATAAGCCATTATATGTATCTCATTATAGGATATATTTTTCCAAATAAATTAGGTTATATAATGAAACCTAAGGATAGTGAAGAAATAAAAAATAAAGTACATGATATGTTAAATAAATGTTTGATTAGAGAGAGTAATAGTTCATGCATTATACTAGCAGTCTTAACTCTGATGAAAGGTTAAGAATGGGGATGTGCATAGACTATAGAGCTATCATCAAGATAAGAATCAAGTATAGTTTTCCATTACCAAGAATGGATGATCTCATGGATTGTTTGAGTGGATCACAACAATTATAAAAGATAAATTTTAAGAGTGGTTACAATCAAATAAAAATTAGAGAGGGTGATGAGTGAAAAACAACCTTTAAGAATAATGATGAGTTATATGAATATCTTGTTACGCCATTTGGTTTTACCACACTCTTAGTACCTTCATGACGATAATGAATGAGGTGTTAGAGCCATTTATAGGTAAATTAGTTACTTTTTACCTATATGACATTTTGATCTTTAGCCAATCAAAGGAAAAACATATCAAGCATTTTATGATGGTGTTGAACAATCTACAAGAAGATAAATTGTTGATTAACCTAAAAAAGTGTACCTTCATTCAAACTAAACTTGTTTACTTGGGATTTTTAATTTCCAAAGTTGGTTTGAATTTGGATCAATAAAATTTAATATAAATAGTCAAATGCCATACTCCAAGAAGTGTTTTTGAGGTAAGAAGCTTTCATAGATAATGTGGTTCTTATAGAAAGTTTAATAAGAACTTTATCATTATTTGTGTACCTATTGTTGAAACTATTAGGGTTTAAAAAAAGAAAATCCATTGGACTAAATTAGTTGAAAATAGATTTTATATAAAGAATAAAAAGATAATTGAGCAGTTTATCTTAGCCTTACTTGATTTTAATGAACTTTTTCAGGTTTAATGTGATGCGAGTGGGCTAGCTAATGGAGTTATTTCGAGCCAAGAATATGAAAAGTTTATTAGTTAAATTAAAATATAAATGAAGTTAAGATTAAGTTTTCATATTATGATCAATAATTTTATTCCATCATCCAAGCATTAAAGAAGTAGAGGCTCTACTCATTTCCTAAGGAGTTTGTGATATATATAGATAATCATGCTTTATAGTTTATCAATATCCAAACTAAGATGAGCCAAAGACATGTAAAATGGATAGAGTTATTAACAAAATTATATTTTATTCTCAATCATAAGGTTGAAAAATCTAATAAGGTAGATGATGCATTGAGTATAAGGAGTATGATCATACATGAGACTCAAGTGAGTAGTTTGGAAATTGATTCATTAAAGGAGTTGTTGAAGAAAATCCATATTTCAAGGAGGCATACAAGTATTTTATTAATCAAAAATACATGGATACAAGTCCATGGATGGAATATATGATAAAATAATAATTATTATTCAAAGGTGAATAATTATGCATACTCAAGGGGTATATGAGAGATAACTTGTAGAAAAAAAAGCATAATGGTAGCCTAGCTGGGTATTTTAGAGAAACATGGACCTTTGCTAAGTTGAATGTATAATATTATTAGATAAGAATGAAAGTTGATGTACATATTTATTTTTAAAGATGCATGATTTTTTAACATTCTAAAGGAATGAGTCAAAATCCAAGTCTATACTAGCCATTAACTATTCTGAGTAGGCCATGGGATGTAATTAATATGCATTTTGTACTAGGTTTGCCAAGAACATAATGAGCTAATGATTCCATTTTTTTTTTTTTTTGATATATTTTCAAAAATGGCACACTTAAAAACATGTAAGAAGATAAAATATTCTACTCATATTCCTAATTCATTCTTTAATGAAGTGTTAAGGTTACCTAGAATTTTTAGAAGCATTATTTATGAAATGGATAAAAAGGTTGTTGGAAATTTATAGAGAACATTTTAGAAGAATTTGGGAACCACATTGAGTTTCATCTCATCCTACCATTATCAAACTAATGTTTAGACTAAATTTGTAAATACAAGCTTAGGGAATCTACTAAGATGCTTGGTAAGTGATAACCCAAAATAATAGGATTAGGTGCTTACTCAAGCTGAATTTACACACAATGATTCACCTAATAGAAGTATAGGTTTTAACCCATTTAATATTATCTATGGAACCAATGTAATAGGTATTTATTATATTTGATATTTGGGTAATCAAGATTAGAGGAGTTATGAAGGTGAAGACTTTTATAAAAGCATGCAAGATCTGGATGAGTAAGTCAAGAACTAATTGGACTTGAGAGATAGTAAGTAAAAGGAGATGATGATAATATAAGGAAGTGAAATTATAGGTAGTTCATTTTGTGTTAGCATACCCTATGAAGTAAATTTTTCCTAAATGAGAATACAATAAACTCAAACTGAATAAAATATGACCTTGTAAAGTATTGAAAAGAGTTTCTACAAATGCTTATGAAATAGAAATTCACGATGATTTTGGGATCTCACCAATTTTTAATGTAGTATATATCTATCATTAGAGAGAATTAGAAGACATAGAAAACACACCTAAAGATGATAATGAGTAGGTCATTGATTGGGAGCAATAATTACTCAAGGCACAAAAATAGGAGATAAAATATATTTTAGATAAGAAAATTATCAAGAGAAATAGAGTAAAAACATACTTAAAATATATTTTCAAGTGGAATATTCATAATCTTGAATATTTTTTTTGGTTTACTAAATCATAAACACTTCGATATGAAACTACCATTGAAGACCTCATGAGCAGGAGCTCATGATAGATTTTGTACTTAGGGAGCCTGATGCAAGAGCACTAAGATTTATATGTTTAGTGTTGAAAATTTTAGACCAAAGAGGTGTTATAACTAAAAAAAAATTCTATATGTCTTATTTCCATGCTTCACTTCCCTTAATTTTTCCATTCTTTCTTGTTTTACATTTTCTTACCAAAACTGACATTTAAAATTTTTATTGTGTTTTGGGTGTTTCTAAAGATTTTTATTATTTATAAGGATTTTTTTATTTTATATCCTTTATTAATGGGTAAATTTATGTCCTAGGTATTATTTATAATAATAAAAATGTATTAAACCATATATGTCTATGTTAAGCTCACTTAAGATTTAAGTCTTAAGTAAGGTTACAAGGAATTGGTTAGATAATTTGAAATAATATAGGACTTGGGGAGAAGAATGGAGGATTAGGAGAGATATAAATTTCATGAGATAAGATAAGGAGATACTATAAATAGAAAAAGATTCAAATATTTGTATAAAACAAGAAGAAATTTTCTAAAATAGGGATGTAGAATAGGACCATGTACACATTTGCACTCAAAATCAATGAAAATAATGTTTTATTGAGTTATATAATGAAAATTAAATTTATTATTTCATATATGTATACATTTTTTTAAAAATCCTATCATTTCTTGATAACATATTCTTACATGTTTCAAACATGAAAAGTAATACAGCTTACTATAGTCAAGAAAGATTTTTATAACATTCAAGGAAAATATCTTTTTCACATGTTTTGAGATGGTTCTATTAATAAAAATAGTTTTAAAAGTAGTATAAACATGTGAATAGGACTATAAAGTAAAAAAATATTCAAAAAAAAATCTTAAAATTCAAATTTATAGTGTTTTTAGCTCGCAACTTGTGTATAGGGATGTATACCCTAAACTAGGGTTTTCAAGATAAAAACCATTATAAAATAAAAATGAACTATCCAAAATCAATGAAACTTGGAATAAATGTTTATGAGGATGTTATTTACGTATTTTAAAATTTATTTAGCACATTGAAATAAAATTATCTCAAATTCTCAATCTGTAGGCCAAATAACAAGGCATGGAAGCCTGTTTTACATTTTCAAGGTTGGTTCAAGGTAAAAATAAGCTAGGTGATTTAATATTAAATTAACTAAATTTTTAAAAGTTTTCATACCATATATACTCATTTTTAACATCATTTTTTTTCTTAATAATGATTGTAGGCCTAATATCTCATTCAAACAAGTTGCAAGTTTGATTATTCTTTTATTCCTTCACCATCACCTTCTGTCTTGTTGGAACTCAAGTTTTACCTTAGGTTACTCAAATACTATCAAGTATTTACACGTGTATTATATATTTTTATGTTACCAATAAAATTATCATCCTTTTTTGACATGGCAATAGTAGATGATGAAGACTTGTGACCAATGTAGAAGATGATGTATGAAGCAAACTAGACATTAGAATAGTGTTAGTAGGGTAAAAAAGAATAAAGTTTGTGTGTTTGGTGGATGAAAGGATATAAATGGTAGTTTTAGGAATCATATGTGTAACTAAATGAATAGTGATAACAAGTCTTAGTGTTATAGATTATATATTACTAAGAGAGGCAATTGGGATTTATCCAACATAATGGTAGGTATTTTCTATTTTTTATTAGGTTCCTTTGGTTAATATATAAAATTAAAAATAAGTTAGGAAACCCAATCATGAACATTATATTTAATGTTAGAAATATATTTAATGGATGAACTGAAAGAAATGTATCCCTTGTTTGAATTGGTTCCTCCTTTAGAGGGACTTGTGTATCTAATGTTGATTTAGTGACCAATAGAGGAGAGATGGTTGCCACACTACTAGGAAAATGGGAAATCTTTGATTAAATAATGGATTTAGAAAGAATATTGATAATAAGAACAAATAAGTGGGGGGATATATGTGGGAGGTCATGGATCCAATTGTTTGGTATACACTTTAGTAATATGAATGACATTTATTAGAATAATAGGGGTTGAAGTTTCATTTTGGGGTACCAAAATAGGAATTTCAAGGGGGCATCATAAATTGAAAGAATGGATGGAGAAGGAGGGTGAGTTATCACTATTTTATCAACACTTGTATAATTTAAATTGTCTAAAATTTTATCTTATGAAGAAGTAAATTAAACAAGAGGAGAAACATATGACTATGTTACCTAAGAAGATGTAATTATTATTTGAGAAAGTATAGGATGAGGTATTCCATTAAAAATATTTTTTACTTCAGAATACATCTATATGAGGAGCATCATCATAGGATGTAGATTCATTTTGTCCCTCTAATTATTATGGATACTCTTATCTTGGACATGAAGTTCCAATACTTTTAATTTGAATCTTTCTCATAATATCTTCACCATTTAAAGAATTAAGATACACCCAATCATAGGGGTTTAGATGGTGATTATATAATATGGACATTCCCCCTAGTTACCTTAGGTTGTCCTTCATATATCCTTTATTATCCTATTATCTTAGATAATTGTCATCTAGATTGAAAAATTATTTGTCAGTTATTGATGTATTTAATGCAGAACAAACTATGAAAATTCCCCTACCTATTTTATATGGAATCAGGGGTGATGAAGCTTTCTTATTTTATTTACATACTCAACTAATTCTATATATAATTTGGTGTGTAATATCTATCTCTTCTATTTTTTGATCACATATCTAGGTAGTTGGAGAGGACATAACAAGACTAATTCAATTCTAGTTAAAAAAATATGGTAAGTACCATAAGATCCAAACTTTGGGATTGATTTTATAAATTACTTTTATAAAAATTAATTTTATTCTTGATTATAATAAATTAATTTTAAAATATGGTAGGACATCATGCATAATTTAATTTTATTCTTAACTATAATGAATTATTTGATTAAATTAAATGAAATAATTTCCCTTAAGGTAAGGACTAGTTTATCATTAATGATAATTAACAATTGGGGAACCCAAATATTTTTATCATGAAAAATATAGGATACCCCATATAACCTATTCATGAAGGCCATACCTATCCAAACATTGGGCATAAATGCATTTATTGAATTTTATTCTACATCATCCTTATTTTCCATTTTTTGGGGTCTTTAGACCAATCTTTTACCTTCTTCCTAAAATTGTGGCTATTGAGCCAATTTGATATCAATAATTGATTATACATTACTATGGGATGGGGAAACTTTTAGTATATTTATATGTACATGTATGATAGGAATGGTTTTTATTCTTATCATTAAGATATAGGACTATGTCATCTTGGTATATAGTTATATAAATCACATTGCATAAAAGGTCTGTGTAATAAAATACATCATGTTTTGAAGCTTTCTAATCAAGTCCCATATTTTTTGGATACATGAGGTCATCTAAGTTTTCAACATTAGTGGAAGGAGATATTTATTCTTTTTAAATGGGTCTAATTATTTTTACCTCATCTAATATGGGATTATAATGTCTAAAATGTAGCCACAATGCATCCATGAGAATAGTTGTGGTGTTCCATAAGAAAATAGATAGTAATCCATTGTGATTAACTTAAATTTTCTTAATATTTAGTTATTCCACAATATTTAAAATATAAAAAATTAGATCTATAATCTCTTTGTTCTCTTCATAAAGATTTCAATGTTTAAAAATAATTTCTTTGATCATAACTCTAAGTAAATCAATTTCATTTATTTTTAATTATTTATTTAAATCTCAAAATAAAAAACTCGATTTCTCTTCCCATGCATATTTAATTAAAAAAAAATGATTTAATTTAATTCATTTTTCCTATTGTTATTTTAATATTTTTGCTATACATCTGGTGTTTATAGAATAATAATCTCAAATTATCCATGCATCATTATCCTCTTACTTGTATATGCTTTTTATAAATTATTATCTTCTATATGAGTACCTTTTATTCTTAGTCAAATTTTGAGTGTTTTTGAATTAGCCAAATAGAATAATTGGATTAGATCATAGTATCACAATTCTCATAGTTATCAATGGTAGTGCTTAGATTTGTACTATTACAAAGTCTTAGAAACTAGACATGTTTCATCATATGATTTTTTTTTTCACCCTCACAATTGTCAAAGCACTGAAAACTTATTTAAAACTATGTTTTCCATGGTGAATATATTAACATGTGTCTCATTATGATGGATTCATGATTACATAGTTTTTAATTAGTAGTAAAGCTATCATAGTAGCACAAGTAGTATATCATTATGAGACTAAGAGATTATGATGCCTAATATATTATGAGAGGCTTGTAGTTACACATTTTAGATGTTGAATTTTATTGATTTATG